>QLPI01009876.1:0-27861 GCA_003314275.1 Chroogomphus rutilus
CGAGGATACTGGTTTGAAGCTGCTGGTACAATTCATCCAGGTCGACTACAAAGTCTTGCGCTCGGGATGAAGCGAGGTTGCGTTCAGGATGAATGGTGAAATTGGGATGATAGCCTTTGTTGGCAAAGAAAGGTGAGACTCCAGTGGTGGCACTAGGAGCATTGTTATAGGTGAACTCTGCAAGGGGTAATAGCAAAGCCCAGTTGTCCTGTTGATAGTTGCAATAGACGTGAAGGTACTGTTCTAATGTCTGATTAGTATGCTCGGTCTCTTCTGGGTGATAGCCTGAGGTGAAATGCAACTTCATATTGAGGGCTTTCCTGAGAGAATGCCAGAAGTAGGATACAAATTCCAAGCCTCTATCTGAAGTGATATGGGAAGGAATGCCATGTTTAGAGAATACGTGAAGTACGAAGAGTTCTGCGAGCTGAGCAGAAGTGATGGTAATGGAAGTGGGAATGAAGATAGACTGTTTTGAAAAGCGGTCAACAATGACTAGGATGGCCATGAATCCCGAGGATATGGGGAGCTGTTCGATGAAGTCCATTGTCAGGGTTCGGGTACTGATGGACTTCGGTACTGCCGAGGGGTACTGTCGAGAGGTTGGGTGGACTATGGCCAAGTCCTGCAGGCCAAGAGTAGTGGCGTTGGCTTCAACGTACTCGTGCATTGCACCCTACTTGCTGTGCGTGCCGCCGATTTGCAACAGACAGATACTCGGGAGGATGCTGATGATACCGGCCCGAGTCGAGGACTTAACAGAGAGGAAGAAGGTAGAAGGGCCTAAGCCTAGTCGATACCCAGAATGAGGAAATATGTACATGCATGTCCTACTTATATAGGTTTAAGAAGCGACATGTGGAATAAGGAATGTGGAACAACAAGGTATGCAGAGCATGCGGTTATTATCCACAAGGAGTAAAATTAGAACAAGGAATGTAAACTGGGATAAAACAATAAACAATAGGATAATAGGGAATGGGTCAAGGACAGGATAATAGAGAGTGCATGACTATAAAACAAGGGTTGCGTACGAAGATAGAACAAGGACAAGAGGTCCCGAGGTGAAGTGGATCGAGGAACGGGCAAATGGTGTGGTGGACGTGCCGAGCCTAGAATGGCGTACCAAGTGACGTGCATGCGGCGTGGACACTTTGTATGTGGATGTAGAATGGCTGCTCGGTCGGCACTGCCGAATAACCGGGACCTCGGTATGTGTACTTGACATCCATGGATATTGAATTCCAGGGTTTTTCTGGCACTGGAAGCTGTTTGAGCAATCCATAGGGCTTATGACGTTGCAATTTGTTCCACATACACGTCATACAGGATTTGCAGTAGTCTTTGACAAATGACCTCATGCCAGGCCAATTGTAGTCGCGTCGCGTCTAACAAGGTCTATGGTTTTGTTAATTCCAAAGTGTCCGGAAAGAATGTGATCATGCTTATATTGTAATACGCGTAAGCGTAAGTCTTGTGCCTCAGGAACATAGATGTGATCATCAAATAGTAACAGACCATTGGAATTAGTCTGCCACTTTGGGTTGTCGTTATTTGTGAGATGTTTCTGGGCTAAGGGGTCAGAGGGAAGATGATGTTTAATGTCATTCAGGATGCGCTCGGTGTCCATAAGAGTTGAGGCCCTCAGTATGGGTTTGACAAGGCTCGTGGCTCGAAGGGATATGGTCAACTGCTGTTGAGAGAAGATGGGTCGAAGGTTCTGGGGATTAATGGTGGCATAGTCACTCATCCCCTCCTTAAGGTAGACATCCCATCATCTAGTAAGCAAATCAGGCTTAGTGCCCAAATGACTGGTCTGAAACAAATGATGAGATTAAACTGGGAAAGGTATTCCGACCACCTAGCTTGACGTCTAGTCAACAACTTGGTCGTGCAAAAGTACTCCAAGTTCTTATGATCAGTGATGACATTGATGGGGTCAGCAGAACCTTCTATGTAGTGACACTACTTTTGAAAAGCTTCGAAAATCATGAGCAGTTCATTATTGTGAATGTTGTAATTGAGTTTGGGGGAAGTGAAAGTTTGGGAATGAAATGCAACAGGATGAAGCTCGCCATCTGGGTTGTGTTGAGAGAGTATAGCTGCTAAAGTGTAGTCTGACGCATATGTCTCCACAATCAAGGGCAAATCAGGAGTCCAATTAGTTAAGATGGAGGCAGACATGAATGCCAGTTTCAGCTTATTAAATGCATCTCTACACTCCTCACTCCAGTTCCATGCCAGACCTTTGTGAGTGAGTCGAGTAAGGGGAGTCGTAATAGAGGAATAGTTGAAAATGAATTGTTGATAGAAGTTTGCAAATCCGAGGAAATGATTGGACGTCTTTGACTTTTCACGGCTTGGGCCATTGAGTGATGTACTTGACTTTGTCTTCTGCCATTGTAAGACCGTCAGGTGATAGGATATATCTGAGGTATTTGACAGACGTTTGGTGGAAGGAACATTTGTCTTCTTGAGTGTAAAGGTTGTGTTTGTGTAATCGTCGAAGAACTTCGCAAATGTGTTTGATATGCAAGGATTCATCGTTTGAATAGATGAGGATGTCATCCAAATAGATGATGGTGCAGTTGTCTAATAGATTGCCGAAAATGTTGTTCATGAAGTGCTGAAATGCAGCAGGGGCATTATGTAAACTGAATGGCATGACAAGCCACTCAAAGGATCCATAACAAGTCCTAAAGGCTGTCTTCCATTTGTCCCCTTCGGCAATTCGAACAAGATGATAGGCATGTTGGAGATCGATTTTGGTGTATATACGAGCTTTCTTGGGGGCATCTAAGAGGTCAGAAATAAGGGGAAGTGGATAACGGTCCTTCTTAATAATTCTGTTTAGACCATGAAAGTCTATGCAGAGTCACAGGGAGCCATCCTGGAGTGCCATGTGATGAACACAAGGGTCAAATGAAGCCCATATTGAGGTGTTCGTCGATGAAGTCTCATAGTGATTGGAGTTTGACTGAGAGTGAATAGATGGGACCAAGAGGGGGTGAAGTGCCATCCTCGAGGTTGATCAACCTCATCCAACCAGCCAGCCTCCAATCAGTCCAACAAAAAGTCCCTCAACAACTCTAACAACCAACAGAGCCATAAAGGGACTAACAACAATAACAACAGTCGTAACTTGAAGTCCTCGAGCTTAGCCAATATTCCCAACCTTTCATCAAAGCTCAGGAAAGATGGCAAACTTCTGCCAGAGGAATGCCAGAGATGAATTGATCAAGGTCTCTGCCTCCTGTGTGCCTCAAAAGGCCACATGGTCAGGGACTGCCCAGAAGCCACCTCCAATGCAGCCAATTCCTCAAACACCAAAGCTTATGCCACCAAAGCTCACGCCACCAAGATGGGCACTGAAACTAAGGCCAAAGAAACCCTAGCCATGGAATTAAAAAAATAGAGAGCAACCTCAGTACCACATGGACCAAGGATTGCAGTGACCTTGCTCACATGCTCATCTTGAACACTGTTTCCACTCCACTGAAAAACTCTTTAGTACTTAACCTGTTCTGTTTAAATACATTCAAAATTCCCTTAGCTAGTATGCTTGTTGATTGTGGTTCTTCTGATTGTTTTATTGAATCAAAAGTAGTACAAAATTTTTCATTCCCTACTAGTTCCATACCTCCGATTCCTCTGAAACTATTCAATGGCTCTACTAACTTGACCATCATCCAGGCTACTACTTTGCCTATCCATTTTCTGACTGGCAAATTCAGATAGTTACTTTCTATGTAACTTCGTTGGATGGCAGCTGCTCTGTGGTACTTGGCTACAACTGGCTCACCTACTACAATCCATTGATTGACTGGGTATTGGGTAGTATTACCTTCAAGACTTTAGAACCAGCCCCCATGCCAACCCCTCTGGCTACTTCAGCTTCTAGCACCTCACTTCCTTGTGACCCTTCACCACTACCTCCAAAGTTGACAACACCTCGGATAGCACTAGTCAATGCTGATGCTTTTGTACATGCATATAAACTAGAAGGCTCCCAGGCATTCCAACTCAACCTTGCTGACCTTGAAAAAATTGATCATGGAACAATGATCATGGAACAACGGCAGTCGACTCCTCTAAAACCTCAGACAGCATCACACAACATGTCCTTGAATAGTACCACAACTTTGCTGATGTGTTTAGCAAGGTTCAAAGCAATATGCTGACCCCACATTGGTCTTACAACCTTAAGATCAACCTCGAAGAAGGGACCTCTGCCCCATCTATTTGCTCTCAGTTTCTGAACTTCAAGCACTTTGTGAATTCCTCGACAAACACCTCAACATGGGCTTCATTTGCCCATCCCACTCTTTGCATGGAGCACCTGTACTATTTGTACAAAAGAAGGACAGTTCCTTATGACTCTGTGTAGACTTTCAAGGTCTTAACAGGATTACAAAAAAGGACCGGTACCCTCTTCCACTAATATTAGACCTTTTAGATGCTCCCAAGAAAGCTTGCATCTATACAAAGATGGACCTCCAACACGCCTATCACTTTGTTTAAATCACAGAAGGAGACAAATGGAAAACAGCTTTCAGGACTTGCTATGGATTCTTTGAATGGCTCATCATGCCCTTCGGTCTCTCAAATGCCCCTGTGGTTTTCCAATGATTCATGAATGATATCTTTGGTGATCTTTTGGATGTCTGCACTATTGTCTATTTGGATGACATTCTCATCTACTCTGATGATGAGACCTCGTACATTGAATATGTCAGAGAAGTTTTGCAATGACTATGAAAGCACAGTCTGTATGCCCACAAAGATAAGTGTTCTCTCCACCAAACCTCGGTGGAATATGTACCTCAGATACATATTGTCACCTGAGGGGCTTACTATAGCAGAAGACAAAGTCCAGCGCATCTTACAATGGCCCAAACCTCAGAAGGTTAAGGATGTCCAGTCCTTCCTTGCTTTGCAAACTTCTACAGATGGTTCATCGAGAACTACTCAGCAATCACCATCCCCCTTACCAGACTAACATGAAAAGGTTTCCCATGAAACTTCACCGAGGGGTGTAGAAAAGCTTTCAATAAGCTTAAGATGGCATTTGTCAAGAATACATACCAAGTATCGGGTAACTCAGCAGTGCCAACCAAACGATCAGTCTGATTCCACAAGCAAGTGACCAAGCCACACATAAGTCACTTGGTATATCAGTCTCAGCTCGGCACATTCATCATCCACATTCCCCATTCCTATCCATCATCCACTCTTCCCTCATTCATTATTCATTAATCCCACCCCATTTATTCATTAATCCCACCCCATTTATCCTTTATTCCTCAGCCCGTTACACTTCGGGACATTTTTCTATTGTTTTATCCTCAGCCATGACCCTATTGTTTTATATTTGGTCACTTTCTATTATCTTATTCTTGGCCACATTCCTATTATCTTATTTTCATTGTTCTATTTTCACTTACATTTCCTTATTCTATTCTTAATCATTGTAAACAATATCTCCACATGCTCCATACCTTATTATTCTCCATTCCTTATGCCACCCTGGTTCCACATCTCACTTCTTAACATATATAAGTAGTGAATGTATGTAGATAGTTCCTCATTCTGAATATCGACTTGGTTTACGCCTTCTTGTCTTCCCTTCTCCTATCCGAAGTCCTTTACTTGGGCCAACACTCTCGGCACTCTCCCAGGTATCTCATCTGTCCCAAATCAGTGGCATGCATGGAAAGTAGGGTGAAATCCATGAGTACGTTGAAGCCACACCACTCTGATCGGTCTGCAGGACTTGGCTGATTCCCACCAGCATTGTGAAGTCGGCATTATTACAATAGTACTTGGCCCATGCATCATCGGCATCCCTGGTGCCTAATAGCATTTACTTCTGAACCCATCCTCACTCTTTGGACTCCTGACAATCCTTTGATTGTGTCCTGACTGAACTGTTTAGCCTTGCTAGCATGCTTTTGTAATAGTATTTAGATGTGAGAGGAATTTTGAGTTTTTTGTTAATGTGGTAAGCAGAAAGAAGTTTTTGTGTCATTCTGTTGTCCAAATGAGTTACCATATAAGGAATGTAATAACAGAAATCAAATGACAGAAATAAGGAATTGTGAGGTTGAATATGAATAAGGAAAGTAGATTGGAAATACATATAAACAGAAATAGAAATACAAAGTGAGTGGGCTTATACTATAAATGGATATGTGAGCATGTGGTTTGACAAATGTAATGGGGTGGAGAAATAGAGTGTAACATGTGATGCAAGATAGAATAGGCTGAAAATTCAAGATAGGGGGACTAGAGTATATGGCTGATCGGGCTGAAATGTCAAGTGCAGATACCGAGTATTGGGTAACTCGGCAGTGCCAACCAAACGATTAGTCTAATTCCACACACAAGTGACCAAGCCACACATAAGTCACTTGGTATATCAGTCTCGGCTTGGCACATTCATCATCCACACTCCCCATTCCAATCCCTCTTCCACTCTTCCCCCATTCATTACCCATTAATCCCCATCCCATTTATTCTCTATTTCTCAGCCCATTTTACCTTGGGACATTTCTTTATTGTTTTATCCTCGGCCATGACTGTCAGGGGACAACCCTTTCCAAATCCTAGATCTGAGTCCAAAACCCTATTTCAAACTCCGCTCCAAATCTGAGATTGGAAACAAGGGTCCGAGGACAGGAAAGGAATACCTCAGCCTTTATACCTAGGTGATATCCACAGACCCTGTTGTCTGCCGAACTCTCACAGTATCCATCATCCCCATCATCGTCCGTGCCACCATCCACACCATTTCCACACTGCCCACAATATCCGTGACCTCCCATGTAATCAGCAGATAAATCCATACACGGATGACACTCCGAGGGTTAGGAGTTTAGGAATTGCCAGATGGAAACCGGAATGGGTTTAGCACGGTAATTAGAACCGTGAATAAGCACCCAAACCTCGGATTTAATACCAGGAGGTTGGCCCTACAGACTCCAATGAATAGATTTGTAAGCTAGTGCACAGACCACTTACATAAAGAGTATAAGAAGGGCTCACCAGCAGTGGGATCCTTAGACTTTCCTCTTTGGATTCCCCCTGCCTAGGTGAGGGCCCCACATGTATTTAGGTAGTAATTGTAATTAAACTTCGGATTCCCCCTGCCTAGGCCCCTCTCCGTGAGATAGCTCCAGAGAAGTCCAGAGGGTTGCCCTTACAATGACCCTATTGTTTTATATTCGGTCACTTTCTATTATCTTATTCCTGGCCACATTTCTATTATCCTATTTTCATTGTTCTATTCTTGTCCACATTCCTTATTCTATTCTTGATCATTGAGGACAATACCTCCACATGCTCTGCATACCTTATTGTTCTCCATTCCTTATTCCACATCTCGCTTCTTAACCTATATAAGTAGTGAATGTATGTAGATAGTTCTTCACTCTGAATATCAACTAGCTTTATACATTCTTATCTTCCCTCCTCCTGTCTAAAGTCCTTTACTTGGGCTGGCACTCTCAGCACTCTCCTGGGTTCCCCTTCTGTTCCAAATTAGTAGCATGCATGGAAAGTAAGGCGCAATGCACGAGTGCATTGAAGCCAAGCCACTCTGATTGGTCTACAGGACTTGGCCGATTCCCACCAGTATCGTGAAGTTGGCACTATTGCAATAGCACTTGACCCACACATTGTCAGCCGTACCGGTGCCTGACACTGAAAGCTGACAATTACTAGGGAATGGCACAGGTTGGGCCAACCTGCACAGGTCACCAGGACAGGTGTCCTTGGGTGTGGGTGCGGGTCAAGCCAAGAGCACCCGCAACCTGGCCCAACCCACGGTGTCATGCGGTACAACACACACGTGCCGCACCCACACATGGATGACACAAATGCACCGGATGTGCATGTGCTGCACATGCCGTATGTGCCGTACACGCATGCATATGAGATGCACGTGCCACATATACCATATGCGCTATACCAGATGTGCATATAACATGCACATCCCAGACACGCATGCACTAAATGCACACATAGATGACATGCATGCATTGTACATGCCGTATGCACCATATGTGCCATATGTGTCGTATGTGCTGTATGTGCATGCATATAACATGCATGCGCAGCATGCATGTGGGTGCAGCGCACACCACAATTCAGACCTAGTTACATTCCTTCCCTAATTGTTGCTTAGGTGAATAATATTATCCTGAACTTGAAAGATTACAAGGATAAGGATAAATTTGTAACTAGAGATCACTGGCTTGCATTGTCTACATGTAGCTCGTAAACACACTGCAAGTTTGCATGAGATATAACACCATACAAGGTTTGAATGTACATATATCAAGAACTAATATGTTACACTAACATGTTTGGCTTGGGTAGTTTTGGGTAGTTTAGTTACTGTGAAAGGCAACAAATTCCCACAGTGATGTGTTCTTCCAACTGGGCCAAAAGGCCACTATGCCAGGTTGTCTGGCATTAGTCTGTGGGTACTATTTAAACAGCAACTTGTTACATGTATTCACCAACCATTGCAATGGTATGTAACAGTTACCTTGGGTAGTGTTATTGGTCCTATGCGTGATAATAGGGTTCAGAATAGGGTTCAGAATATCCCATCCTTCCTATCCTTTTCTCAGCAGACATGTTACAAGGTATACTTCAGTTACCTATTTGGATATGGTTCTTTCATCACTGGATGTTGGATGTCTAGCTTAGGTTGGTATAAGAAGAAACAACATGTGGAGCACTCTAACCGATTTTATTGTAAGTATTTGAAGATGATATTAATAGAAATAAACCGGTCCATTGCGGGCATAGGGGCTAGGGGAGCAGGCCCATTGTTTCTCTTTTATCATGCATGGGCCTTGATATTGAGGTGAAAAGAACGACCAGACTGGGGTTTGAACCCAGGGCTATAGCGAATATAGCTATGGTGTTAACCACTACACCATCTAGTTCGCATGGGTAACCTTTCAGGATGACTCATATAATGAAGACCACTTCATGTTGAGTGACAGAGCCCTAGTTAGTTATCAGATTGTCAATACTACTCATAGAGCTCTGTGTTGTCTTAGAAATTCATTAAGACTCATGAGGTATGAATAGTATGTGGGATTAGACAACCCAACACTTCCCCCTAATCTAGTACTATTCAGATCACCAACAGCAACCTGAGCATTGTGCCTGGGGCCCATAACCTGTTGACAGGGAAGGTTTAGAGACTCTTAACTGTCACACACAGAGAGCAACAATGGCCTTTGGGGCTTGTCAATATGGATGCTAAAGACTAGTATATAACAAAGTAACTACTAACCTTTGGGGATTGTCAATATGGATGCTAAAGACAAGACCCAAAGGTGTGCAATGGTGCGTCGTTATGGGCACTTATTTTAAGTGCCAGAGAACGCAAATGCAAAAGTGAAAAGCGCAAAAGAGAAACAAAGATGCCAGTGCAAAACACAAATGCAGGGGAATAAAATCATGACCCAACACCCCCCCCTGATGAGTTACCACTGCAATACTCACATACACTTTTCAATCCCCATTAGTTTCCTACACCTCTCCACTTTAACTCGCTCCAATGGCTTGGTGAGTAGATCAGCAGCCATGTCAGTGGTGGGAATGAAGAGAGGACTGAGTGTGCCACCTGCAACTTCATCACAAAGCCAGAAGAACCGCAAATCAAGGTGTTTCATCCGACCATGGTGTTCAGGGTTTTTGGCAACAGAGATTGCAGATTGGTTGTCTATGCGAAGAGTAGAGGGTGAATCAAATGTATATCCAATTTCACCAAGGAACTGCCGGAACCAGACCACCTCCTTTCCAGCATGAACAGCAGCAACAAATTCTGCCTTAGTGGTGGAGAGGGCTACTATGGTTTGAAGTTCACTGGACCAGTGTGCCCATTTTGAGGAGGTACCCACTGGTAGACTTGCCATTATCTGGGTTCCCAGCATGGTCAGCATCGGTGTAGCTTTCAAAGAGTTCACCTGATGGTGAGGGTGCATAGACAAGCTGATAATCCATTGTCTCCTTCAGATATCGAAAGAGATGTCTGACTGCTTTCCAGTGTGCCATGCCAGGGTTCTGATTGAACCGGCATAAGACTCCAACAGCATAGGAAATGTCAGGATGAGTTGCAACTGACAGATACATCATGGAGCCAACAGCTGATACATAGGGAATGTTCTTCATCTCATAAATCTCCTCAGGAGTCGTAGGGGACATGGAGGATGACAATTTGAGACCTGGGTCTATGGGGGTGGTGACAGGTGCACTGTCTGCAAGGTTGTAACGATCAAGCATGTCAGAGATGTACTGATGCTGTGAGAGGCAGAGACGTCGTTGTGAGTGGTCCCAAGTGATTTCAATGCCAAGTAGGCTGGAAGTAGGGCCAAGATCACATAGCTTGAACCGTTTTGCAAGTTCTGTCTTCACATGTGAAATGGCAGATAGAGATTTGGAAGCAAGCATGAGATCGTCAACAAAGACAGGAACTAGGATTTTGACATTGTCTCTGAGCCAGATGTAGATGCTAGTGTCAGACTTGATGCAAGTGAAGCCTAACTCTCATGTAAGACAGTGTCCAGCTTCTTGTTCCACACCCTGGGTAACTGTTTGAGTCCATAGAGCGCCTTGAGAAGTCTCCAAACATGATCTGGTCCACCCTGGTAAAAGCCCTCAGGCTGCTGAAGATAGACCTCTGTGTCAATTTCACCATTCAGGAAAGCACTGGAAATGTCAAGGGATTCAAGTTCCAGGTCCTCAATGGCAGCAATAGCCAGAATAGCATGAAGGGCAGCAAACTTGGCAGTGGGTGCAAATGTTTCTGTATAGTCAAGTCCAGGACGCTGACTGTAGCCCTTGGCCACAAGACAAGCCTTGTAATGCTCAATGGAACCATCAGGACGACGTTTGACCTTGAACACCCAATGAGAGCCAACAGCTTTATGACTAGCAGGGAGCTTTACCAGTTCCCAAGTCCCATTTTTCACCAATGCCTGAATCTCCTCTATAGCTGCATCAAGGTAAAGCTGACCATCTGGACGCTTCAATGCCTCTGCAAGTATTCGTGGCTCCATCCCACTGATTTTGAAGACATACTCCATGGCAGCAGCAGGAGATAGCAACTCATCTGGATGACATGACACAGAAATGAGGCCAGCTGCCTCTTCAACAGGCTCATCTTCATCCTTATCATTGGACTCAGGGGAGATGTTGCGATGAATTTTGTCATGATCAATCTTCCAGAACTCTCTGGGAGGATGATGGACACGAGTGCTGCGACGCAAAGGAGGGGGATCAGGGACCAGTGCAGGGAGAGGCAGTGGGTCAGGTGCAGGAGGATGCAATGGGTCTGGTGCAGGGATTGGTGTAGGATGAAGTAATGGGTCTGGTGCAGGGATTGGTACAGGAGGAAGAGGTTGGATTTGACTTGTAACTACTTCTGGCATATCTTCTGAGACATCAATAAACTGTGCAGGAGTTGGAGCAGAATACAAACGTGGTGAAGGGGATGATAAAGGGAAGACACGCTCATCAAATTCAGCATCATTGCTGATTAGGGTCTTGTGAGTGTCAGGATTCCAGAACTTCCAGCCTTTGACACCAGGAGGATAACCAATGAAGACACATTTCTGAGTGTGTGACTCAAGTCCCTTGCGCTGGTCCTTCTGAACATGGACATAGGTAGTGCAGCCCCAGACACGAAGGTGTTGAACAGATGGTTTCTTGCCATACCATGCCTGAAATGGAGTAATGTCACGAAGAGAATGAGTGGGACTGCGGTTCCAGATGTGGACATAGGCAGCCAATGCTTTTCCCCAGAATGATGCAGGTAGTTTAGATTCGGTAAGCATGGTGGTAATGGCCTCAGCAGCTGTACAATTGGCACGTTCTGCAACTCCATTCTGCTGTGGACTGGCACGAACAGTGTGTTGGCGTTCAATTCCATGTAGATCTGTAAAAGCCTGAAACTCCTTGGACATGTATTCCCCACCCTTGTCATCACGCAAACACTTGATCTTCAGACCAAGCTGTGTCTCTGCCCAAGCCTTGTACTGTTTAAATGCCACAAACACCTCATCCTTGGTGCGGAGAGGGTGGAAAGAGTGAAAGCATGTCTTGTCATCAATGAACAGAACCCAATATCTGTACCCAGAATGGGTGCACACAGGGAGAGGTCCATGGAGATCAGTGTGAACAAGTTCGAGTGGCTTAGATGCATGAGTGGATGAAGAAGGAAAGGGATTCCGATGTTGTTTGCCGGCAAGACATGGTTCACAAACAGGATCAGGGTTTTGCTGTGACTTGAGCACCAAACCGTTCACCAGACCACCCTTGACAAGGCATTTGACACTCTCTAAGTTCATATGTGCAAGATGACAATGCCAGAGAGATGTTAAGGATTTGACATTCAGCCCAAACATCTCTTCTTCTGATCACTGGCAACCTGGACCTGATGGTATTGGAGCAGTGGTATGGGTTTTATTCATTATTATCCCTGATATCTGCCTTTGATCGGAGTTTGAATTTGCCATTGTATTTCACAGTTGTGTGACTCTGTGACCTCAGCTCTTTTCCAAGAGACTGAGGTATGAGTTCAAGTTTATTCTCATATTTCATACAATTGTTGACCGTTCTTTTAGATAGTATTTCAGGTAGCTAAATACTTCTAATATGAGCTCTTTTCCAAGAGACTGAGATAGTATTTCAGTCCCAATATTATAACAGGTTATGGGCCCCGGTGACGCTGGGAATTGACCAAGGACACCTGGAACTGAGCCACGGGTGGCACCCGTTGATCACAGCCAAGCTGCAGTCATTTGGGATGCAAGACATAAAGAACCAATGGACAGACGGCGAATGTACTTGTGGGTGGCGTCCGCTCACGAAAATCAGCCATGGCACACACAGGTACTGTACAGTACAAATACGAAGCCATACATGCAAACATGGGCATTTATCACATTTCAACTCACCACCCAAGAGGGACCAAAGCATCGCCGGCCAAAACGAGCCCGCTGGCGAACACGTGTGACGACAACTGGTACGGCGACGTGTGGCCTCTTCTACTTACCACGGGCATACGCAACAGCCCAGACCTGACCCGAGAGACAAGAAGAGTCCACCAAGGACCAAGAGAGGACAGAGCTACACGTGCAAGGGATGTGACCTACACAAATGTGGTGATACCAAATAGATTAAGATCTTGGAGATGACAAGAATATGGGTGGCCGGGGAGACGAGCGAGATGGAAGAGACTAGGTCGTGGACAATGCTTGTGGATCACAACAACCTCGACATCCTTCAGAACCTCACGCCTTCTCGCTGGGATCGCCGAACGGACCCGTTCAAGACATCTTTAGTAATGTTGACAGCGCTGTACTGCTGGGCAGCAAGCACTCGAAGGCCCTCGTGCACAGCATCCGGTACGGAGGCAATGAGGTAGTCAAGGCTAAAGATAGCGCAGGGAGCGCAACGCTTAATATAGCGTACGCTGATGCCAAGTTCACAATGATGGCGTGTGCGAACTCGAGACTTCCAGGCGAGTGGCGACAACACTATGAGGACAGACATGGAACGAGGGGAGGATGACCGCTCACGATGCACCAGACGATCGCACATGCGTACAAGTAACATGAGCGCCGACCTGGCGGAACAAACTTACATGAGAAGTGGCATGCGGGCACCCAAGGGGGCAGCCTTTCTTCTCGAAGTGATGGGGACAGCGCAAGAGGCTCGCCGATTTGAGCTCCAAGCGATCATATCGAAGAAAAAATGAGCCGTTTGCATCGTTCACGGACCCACAAAGCACAGCATGACGTGCATCGTGCATCTAGAACCCATGCACCCACATGAGACTTGGACCAGATTCAGTTGCATGACCTTGACCCAAAAGTCTGTGAAAAATTAGAGCGGCAGCCACTTGACTTTGAGAAGCCTGACCTCGCCCAGCACTACTGCAACGAATGAGCAAAGTACTTCGAAACAGATCATGCGCTAAAATCACATTGGGTGCACAAGCGACGATGCAAAGCCCTGAAAGAGCTAGTGTACACGATTGAAGAATCAGAGGCAGTGGGGCCTGCAAGAAGGCTCTATTGAGCCAGGGAGGGTTCCCTCCCAGTTGTAGGAACCGATGAAGACAGAGAGGAAACAGACATGCGCTTTCATGTTGTTGGAATTGGACCAATTGGCCCCCACCTTCGTACCAGGGGTGCAATCGTCATCAAGACCGGTGGCAGGCCAATTACTTAGGAAGTTTTCGATGTTCAACCACTGGAAGAGATGTTGTTCGACCTCATTTATCACAAAGATGGCGAGATGCGGCTGCCGTCAGCAGTCCAGGCCTGGCGGCGGGATGGAAAGCTTGGTTTGGCAGAGAACATTGACAGGATCTGTCACTGTCCTACGTGAAGACAGCAACTGTAATACTGCACCAACAGTCAGGGACCATGCATGGACACAGACCATGGATGATCAAGCAGAGACATGGCGCACAGATTTGTTCAGAACAATGTATCGAAAAGTTGAGAGCGAGATTGTCGGCAACATCCACCTGTCTCCTGGACGGTCATTCCAGACCCATACTGTGCAGGTTCAAGACCTTGACCCATACCTTCGTGACTTGAATGGCCAGCAATACAATTTTGGACAAAAGAGTCACAGCTTTGGTTTTCAAAGTGATGATGAGTAAACCTCTCAACATTACGGCGAGACACGTGTGGCATATCGTGACATTCAGGAGCATCACGAGGACGTCAAAAGGATTGAACACACTTTGGATGAGCTGGCACAACTCTTTAACGACACGAGGATCCTTGTTGAGCAGCAAGAACAAAGAACTACACCATCCCACCTTGCGCAATTTGAATCTTCCAACTCTTCAACAATATCCAGGAAGGATTTCAGATGACAACAAATAAGGCAGAAAAAAGACCGAACAAAAGAAGGGTAAAAGTAGATGATGACTAGGAACTATCATATACGACACGACTGACCTCCGGTTTGAGGGGGAGATTTGGACATGATGTCACACCGAATGTCGGATCGAGTCCGTCAAGACTATAAACTGAATATCGTCCAGTGGAGTCCATCATGACTATAAACTGAATATCGTACAATTGAGTCCGTCATGACTATAAACTGATGAACTTGACCTGAGTCCGTCATGACTATAAACTGAAGAACTCGACCTGAGTCCATCACGACTATAAACTGATGAACTTGACCTGAGTCCGTCATGACTATAAACTGATGAAATAAACTGGAGTCTGTTATGACTATAAACTGGATCTGTTGAGTTTGAGTCCGCTATGACTTTAAACTGGATTGGAGTCCCCTATGACTTTAAACTGGACCGGAGTCCCCTATGACTTTAAACTGGATCGGAGTCTCCTATGACTTTAAACTGGACTGGAGTCCCCTATGACTTTAAACTGGACCAGAGTCCCCTATGACTTTAAACTGGATCGGAGTCCCCTATGACTTTAAACTGGATCGGAGTCTGCTAAGACTTTAAACTAAGCATGGCCATTATGGGCAGTTACATGGACAATTCATTGGATCACTTGGAACAATACCTGCCGGTTTAGACTCAGGGGGAGTGCTCAGAATTTGGTGTTCTGCCTGAACATTCAAGCTATTGGGGATAGAACAGATGATTTGGACTGAGGGGGAGTGTTAAGGATTTGACATTCAGCCCAAACATCTCTTCTTCTGATCACTGGCAACCTGGACCTGATGGTATTGGAGCAGGGGTATGGGTTTTATTCATTATTATCCCTGATATCTGCCTTTGATCGGAGTTTTGAATTTGCCATTGTATTTCACAGTTGTGTGACTCTGTGACCTCAGCTCTTTTCCAAGAGACTGAGGTATGAGTTCAAGTTTATTCTCATATTTCATACAATTGTTGACCGTTCTTTTAGATAGTATTTCAGGTAGCTAAATACTCCTAATATGAGCTCTTTTCCAAGAGACTGAGATAGTATTTCAGTCCCAATATTATAACAAGAGAGAGATCCATGACACAAGTGCTGGAAAAGTTCACAGACTTGGACACAGGAATGGTAGAACCGTCAAGGAGAGCAGTGTTGTGAGTGCTCACAGAAGCGGTGAAGAGAAGGTTTCTGCTCTGAGTGAATGTAATACGATCATGGACAATGGTAACAGTGAACTGCTTTTGGCGAGTAAGGTATAAGACAGAGAGGAGATTGTTGTGCAATGCAGGAACATGGAGCACTTGAGTAAACTCCAAAGTGCACTTCCAAACACCATCTACCACTGGTGCAAATTGGACAGTGCCAACTCCAGTAGAATAGATGACTTGGTGGTCTGCAAGTTGAATAGGAATGACAAGTGGACAAAAATTACGTATCCAGTGTTGATGAGGAGTCATATGAGATGTAGCACCGGTGTCTGCAATCCAATCAAACTCAGCATTGAGCTGAAGCGGTGTGGAAGAGAGTGCAAAGGCAGAAAATGATGCAGCACTTGGATTTCCATCAAATTCAACATCAGGGGTCAAAATTGGAGCAGATAAGGTAGTATTGGTGTGCACAATGATGTTAGATGGTGCAGATTGCTTCTGAGCGTGATTTTGACGCTGAAAATTCGAGTTTGCAGGTAGAAAATGATGACGGATGTCCTGGGAATGTCCCTGGTATGTGCAGAGTGCACAAAACTTTGTTTGGGGTGTAATAGAGCTAGTAGATGAAGCAGGGAGCTGTATAGGTGCAGGAGCGATGGTAAAAGGCTCCTGGAGGTGTACAAACTCGAGTTTTGACCACATCCTGACTGGATCCTCAGCAATACCCTCAAAATGAACCCTCTAATCAAGCTGAACCCCTAAGAAGATGTCTCCAGCTGCCATAGATGCATCCTCATCCCAAATGGCTGCCTTGACAGCATCAATAGGCCTGACCCTCCTTCCAATGACAATCTGCCACACTCTCTTGCTCTGCAACGCAGCCCTCATCTCTCCTCTCCACTGGGAATAGTTGGTGTTGTTGAGGAGGGTGATATGAAAGCAGGAAGGGTAACAGGAGAAAAGAGCAGGATGACACCTGGACATGATAAGGGTTTTGTGAAGTCAAATGTTGACGGATAAGGCTGAAAATTGGACAGGAGGTGGATGGAACCTGTAGGAAGGTGTGTGCCAAAAAGTAGGAGGATTGGACAAGTGTGTGTTGCAGTGTGGGATGGTTAAAACGCGGGGCCCATAACCTGTTGAGGTGAAAAGAACGACCAGACTGGGGTTTGAACCCAGGGCTATAGCGAATATAGCTATGGTGTTAACCACCACACCATCTAGTCCACATGGGTAACCTTTCAGGATGACTCATATAATGAAGACCACTTCATGCTGAGTGACAGAGCCCTAGTATCAGATTGTCAATACTACTCATAGAGCTCTGTGTTGTCTTAAAAATTCATTAAGACTCATGAGGTATGAATAGTATGTGGGATTAGACAACCCAACACTTGACAGGCAACATGTATAAAGACCCTTAGTGACCCTTCTCACACCTCAGTTGTTACACCTTCCTGTTTGTCTGAGGTATATACTGTTGGCAAGGAAGGTCTAGAGACTCTTAACTGTCACACACAGAGAGCAACAATGGCCTTTGGGGCTTGTCAATATGGATGCTAAAGACAAGACCCAAAGGTGTGCAAAGGTGTGTCGTTATGGGCGCTTATTTTAAGTGCCAGAGAATGCAAATGCAAAAGTGAAAAGTGCAAAAGAGAAACACAAAAGTGCAAGAACAAAACACCAATATAGGGGAATAAAATCATACCCCAACATGTACGCCTATTTACTACAGACTACTAGACACTAACTATCTACCTAGTAAGCTGTGTTACTCTTTTCAGGTATATAATATAGTCATTACACCTTCGTGTTTGTCTGAGTAAGCTGCGTTACTCTTTTCAGGTTATGGGCCCCGGCCAAACTTAGACAGACACAAAACACAACAATGTTGATGTGATCCCTCTACCAATACTTTACCATCATCTACCTTACAATGACAACTACAAAGAACACCACAGGTTACTCTAACCCCCCAATCTTCACCGATGAGGAGAAGTTCGACAGCACCAACTGGCTAGACTGGAGCAAGGCGATACTAGTTGCCACCCATCTCCGGGGTGCCAAGGCCTACCTCAAGGGAAATGTTACTATCCCCACTACCACTGCACTAGTCATACCCACAATGGCCAAGACACCTTAGACATCACCCACCCCTTCCTTCGACAAATACAATGTTCATGATACCTGGACAATGGCACTATTATGCTACAACATCAAGAACCCTACGGGTCTTGGTGTCAAAACTGATGGCACTGTAGCAGAGGCCTGGACCTCTCTTGTATCCCAGTACAAAATCACAAGCAACCTCACACTTGTCAACACACAGCGGGAACTACGCAGGATAATGTATTATGATGGCGATGACATTCTGGCTTACATCGCCAACCTCCAAACAAAGTGGGTAAAAGCAAACTCTATTAGGGCAGCGATCAAAAACACTGACTTCCGCATGATCCTCCTGCAATCACTGCCTGCCTCGTGGGACTCCCTTGTTGCAACCCTCAATACATACAAATCCTCAGGAGATGTCATAGCACGTATTACGATACACTGGGACGAGGGGGTGGTTCATCTGGGAATATCTGAAAATCCTCGGGAGAGTAGTCATGTGGTATGGGGAGTGTTCGGTTTCCCCACACTTCCTCAAAGATAATATTCTGACTCTTTATGAATGTTCCCATGTTTTTATCAAAGAGTTTGCAGCCATCGCAACCATAGTACCCGATAAGGTAGTATTTGACCAATGCTGGGCTCAATTTTGATGGGTTAACCTCTTTGGGAACCTTTGTGTAAGCTGTGCATCCAAAGGGTCTGAGGTGTGAGACGTCTTGTCATTTCTTTGTCCATACTTCAGCTGGTACCTTCCCCTTGTGGCATGATGAGGGTATCAGATTTAGTGTATAGGTAACATACAATGTGCTATCTGCCCAGAGTGACGGTTTCATTCTGGAGTCGCTAAGTACGCATTACACACCTGTGATGACCGTTCAGTTTGTCCTTTCTGAGACTCCATTGATGTTGACTCAATGATAATTCCATATTCCCTGCAGAAATCTTCGGTTGCCTTGTTGATGAATTCTTTTCCCATGTCAACTCATATCGTCTTCAGCTTCTTCCCCATCTGTCTCTCTGCTTCCACCTTGTAGTCCTTCAGAGCCTGGAGGGTTGCATCTGCCGATTTTTCCGATAGGAAGTACGGTTTCTTGAATGATAATCCACCGTCGGTGAACAGCATCATGTAATTTGCTCCCCCAACCAACTGGACCTGTGATGGTCCCCAAATGTCAATGTGGACTTGCTCTAGTACCTCCTGTTCAGGGGTGACTACCTCATCATAGGGTCTTGAGACTTGCTTCCTGTAAATGCAGTCCTCACATGATCCTGGTAGGCTCTCTCCAGTGGTGATGTCTAGTCCATTGACTAGGTTTTTACTCTTGAGCTCTCATATCGCAGATATTTCAGCATGTGCAAAGTGGCGGTGCCAGCCGTCAATTGTGACTGGTTTCTCATGGGATCTTGTGAGCATTGCTGTTGGGGGTGTTTCAGGTAGGATGTACATTCCCCATACTCGCTTTGCTGATATGAAGGTCTTGCCTGTTGGATCATTGAATACTGCTTCTCCAGCACCAAAATGGATTGTGAAGTTTGCAATGTCAAAGTGGCTGATGGATACTAGATTAGCTGCAAAGTCAGGGGTATGGAGAGCATTCTGGAAGGTGAGTCTGGTGGATTTCCCATTGGAGTAGTACTCTTTGATCACAGTTCCCTTATCTAGGATCTTGAAGCGTACTCCTTTGCTCATAGCTTGTCCTTCTTGTGCTTCAGGGAACTCGGTATAAGTGGAGAAATCGGTCTTATTTCCAAAGCCATGATCGCTCACTCCAGAGTCTGCGTAAGTGAGTACACGGTGGTTATCTATGTCTGCCATTAATGCCCTAATGCCTGTCTCATCTGGTACATGTGATACTCTAGGTACATTGATCTCTGCTTGATATAACATACGCGGTCATTTCTTCCAGTTGGTGGTGAGGCATATTGCTGTGATTGGTTGTGGGTGGGATATCCCTCTGGTCCTGAGAGGTAAATGCTGCTACTAGCGCATATGCGGTCTCAGTATCTGCTGCCTTTGCTGTGGTTTGTGTGAAAGGCGAGGGTCCGGAGCTGACTGTTGATGATGCAGAGCCTGTTGAACCCCCTCTTCATCCAAAACCAGGTGGAAATTAGCCTTCCTTTCCTCCTCCTTCCCAGTAGTAGTCTGCAATAAGGTGACCTTGTCTATTGCAATTCTTATTGGTGCAGGTGAGCTTGTTTCGGGCCACCCGTCTGGCATCTGCCTTGAGTGTGATTGCTGATGTGTTAGGGGTTGTGACCTTAGCCAAGCAATTGATGCCAGAACTTTCAGACATAATGAAGACTACTACCACAGGACGAATCATACACAACATCATACCTATCGCACCAAGGCATAGACCAACAGATGTACTACATGAGAGTTTCCCAGGGACAAACCAAACTACCGTACTACAACCAGTGTACTAAGCACAACCCAGCCCGATACAAACTACCACATTACAACGATCTACATGTAACATAACCCAAATGACAGCAGCATGAGAATCGCGCAAATCAGAGGAGCACATAGCTACAGCCAGACAGGGAAATGAGGCATGGGCAACAGACTGCACACACAAACTATGCACATACTCAACCTATAGATCCTAATCATGACCCAGAATCCAAGTTAGTAATGGCCCTCCTAGTACCCACAGAGCCAAGTCTAGAGACATTTTTACCAAAATCTTACAACAACATGCTCAAACAAGATGCCACCAATAGAAGCTGAAATGAAAAACATGGAGGACAAAGAGGTTTTCACTAAGGTTCCACGTCCGAAGGACAGGGAAGTTATAGGCTCAAAGTGGACTTACGATCTGAAGTACGATTCACTGGATAGAGTCACCAAGAGGAAAGCATGCCTTGGTGCAAAGGGATTTACCCAGATACCTGGACTCGACTTTGATCAAACTTACGCCTCTGTTGCCCACTTGGAATCAGTATGGATGGTGAGCACAATCATTGTGTTCTATGACTTATGACCTTGGCAGGTCAACTTCATTACTGCATATCTAAATAGCAAGAACAAGTTCCTAGTCTACATGGAACAAGCACCTGGCTTCATTATCCCAGGGGAGGAAGGCATGGTAAACAGAGTCGACAAGACGATATATGGCATGATGCAGGGAGCATACAACTGGGAGGATGAACTGGACGGCACATTTGACGCACTCGGATATTATAGATCCAAGGTGGACCCATGCGTATGACATCGACTTGTCAATAGGGAATATATGCTATTGTGTACCTACACCGATGATGTCTTAGGAGGATCAATGTCCATGTCCGAGGAAGCAAAGGCAATAGGAGAGCTCAGTGACTGCTATGATATCAAGAAGATTGAGGAGCCTGGGGGTGGAAGATACATTCTCGGGATGAGTATGAATTGGAACAATGATACAGGTACTATTACTCTCTCCCAACACCCCTACTACAAATGGCTCCTAGAAAAGTTCAGGATGAAGGACTACAACCCTAAAGCTACACCACTTCCCACTGGTATTACACAGACAGACCTCAATATCCCGCTTACTGATAAAGACGCATGCTTCATGATGGACAAGCCATATTGGGAGGCACTCGGGTCTATCATGTGGCTACAGGCAGCTACTCGCCCTGACCTCTCATTTGCGGTCAACATACTTGCACGATACCAATTCAAACCCAGGACCACAACACTGGAAAGCCTTACAACACATCCTAGCATATATTAAAGGAACCATGAACTACACACTCTCCTACTACCGGGACTCAAACGAAGGGATTAAACCAATTGGGTTCTCAGACTCAGACTATGCAGGAGATAAGACAATGTACAAATCAACCTTGGGATACGTCTTCAGCATGGCAGGTGGACCAGTCTCATGGAGTTCAAAACGCCAAGCCACGATCGTGCTCTCAATGACAGAGGCAGAGTACATAGCACTCAGCAGAGCATGCCAACAGCACATGTGGATATACTCCTTCATGAGCGAAGCAGGCCTGGAGCAGGAGTGACCCAGGATCTTTTACAATGACAATACCGGCACAGTCGCACTTACTGAGAATGCGAAAGGCCATGCGAAGTACAAACATATCCACGTATGCCACCATTACATCCGAGAGAGGGTAGATGAAGGAGACGTCAAAGTCATACATGTCTCCTCAGAAGATAACAAGGCAGATATATTCACAAAGGCCCTACCACGAATCCTACATGAACATAATGTCAAGGTGTTAGGACTACTTGGACCCAAAGCCATTTAGGGGGGTATTAATAGAAATGGACCGGTCCATTGTGGGCATAGGGGTTAGGAGAGTCAGGCCCATCATTTCTCTTTCATCACGCATGGGCCTTGACAGCCAACATGTATAAGGACCCTTAGTGACCCTTCTCACACCTCAGTCGTTACACCTTCGTGTTTGTCTGAGGTACATATGCCTATTTACTACAGACTACTAGACACTAACTATCTACCTAGTAAGCTGCGTTACTCTTTTCAGGTATATAATATAGTCGTTACACCATCGTGTTCATCTGAGTAAGCTGTGTTACTCTTTTCAGATGATGATACTACTGTGGTAGAGACAAGACAGTGTGGTATCCAATCCTATAGACAAAAGGCTTTACAAATCTACACCACCATCTGTGATACTACCCTTTTTGTACCTAAGCTGGATATACAGGGTTTGGTAGAAAGGGAATCTCCTGTCAGGATTCTAAACAGATCACAAACAATACTAATTTAGCATTGTGAAAACTGTGCTCAGAGATCTTTCATAGGTATCCTATCTACTGTTTTCAGGGATTAGAATTGTAAAATATATAATATGCAAAAGGTTATAGCCATTGCAGAATTGGGATGTTTGCTTACGCTGATACTGTTGTAAAAATAGGGTACACTTGACACAACATTGGAGTAACTGCCTATTGTTCTTTATTGTTCTCCCAATTAGTCACACTCTGTGCCTGAACTAAAGACTATAAGTAGTTTACATGTATTATCTGCGCTCTTCAGCTCTTCTGCTGAACTTACTGTTGTAACTAAAGAGTGCAGCCAGGCTACTAGTTGCATAGTAGCTGGCCTTTGCATATAGAAGCTTAGGCTAAGACATGTTGATTTCTTTATTGAAACTCAGCTAGGCTACTGTACTAGTTGCTTCCTGACACTGTAAGTAGCTTTTACTGCTTGTAACTCCAACACACCCCCTCAAGCATAGAAGTGTATGCGTTCTCTTTTGCATCCATGCAAGGTAAGTGTGTAGTAGTGTAGTACAAACTGCCTCACCATTAAGATTCCAAATGGCGCTCAGTAGTGCTGGCATTTAGTTTCAAGTTGCGTTTCTGCAGGTAATTTGGTAGGGAAAAGATCCTGTAAAATAATATTGATGTTTCGTCCCCATATCTGCGCGACTGCATCATGTGACCATTAATCTGATGTTCCACATCATCTGTCATTGTCTCATTCGATGGCGGTGGCGATACTGAGCTAAAGCTATAGCTGCGATTCTGCTGGTTGTATGGTACTTCTGCACGTTCGATGTACGTACTCTGGTTTTCGATATGTGCGTGGGTTCTCCATCCAGCACCCTCAAAGGCTTGCCACCTGTGATATGCAATGTTCCATATATCAATCTCACCAATATGGCGGTATTTGCGGTGATGTTTATTGCTACGTTATGTATGGCAGCATCGAGCGTGCCCTCATTTGTGGCGTGTGTTGACTGGGGTTCTGCTGTGTGTGATGGTATGTGGGTTATTTTGCTGTTTCCCTTCAGGTCCTTGCTGACTCTCTTTTCCACCCCCTTCTGTGAAATCCGACTTCTCAACCATTGTCATCCCATATTTTATTTGGGCCAATGCACCAATCGGTGACCCTTTGTTTTGGACATGCGCCACATCATTGTGTTCATCCACTCTATCTGCGTCCAGTCTTGTCACTGCGGTATGCGGCTCTCCTTCACTTGCTCGTGACTGTGTGGTGGTCCACAGCCTCTCATTACATATACGTCCTGCCATCTGTTGCCATGGACGGCCTCTAACTCCGTGTTCATCCCCTCTAGCCCCTCCACTTCTCCAATGGCTCCACCTCCCATCCTTGCTGGTCCTCTGCACCTCACGCTGCATGCATCTGCACCAGCATGTCATCGGGGCCTGGCATGGCCTGGTGGTGGTCGTAGGTGGGGTTCCTGGTGCAGCCAGCACACCATCGGTACATGTCACATCATGTGTGGTCGTGGTCAGCGTGCATCACATCACGTCCAACTCTCATGGGGATGGCTGTGCTGTGTGGTGTCGTGGCCAGCATGCGTCACGTCGCATCCAATGCACGTGAGAGATGGCTACACTCATCGTGTCATGGCCAGCGCATGCATCATAGCACGCATTAGGCCAGTGAATCCGGCAGCCTTTGCTGTTGCCGGCACATTGCGTCCAACTCTCTTGATGTTACGGTGTCTCTCACGTTCTGTGTAGGATCTATGGCGGTTTGCCTCGATAGCTCTGCCTTGATGATGTACTCGATGGTACGTGACACTTCGAGCCTTCTCTGTGGTGGCTTCCTGGCCAGATCATTTGACGCTCGGTTCATGTACACCCGTTGTGCGTCATTGGTTCGAGATACGCATCCGGCCCATCTGGCAGGTCTTAAGGTGCGTCCATATGCATCCTTCATCCTACTCCTCTACTGTTATAGCCCATGCCTTCAACAACCCACACTAACCCCCACAACCACCCTCCCCTATTCCGAGACCTTTCCAACCGAAAGGACGAAGGACCGTTTTCCGTAATCTCCGTCCCCGACAAGTCCGACCGAGAATCCGCGTTCCTGCTTCCATTTCCGTCATGACCGAAACACCATCCCCGAGTCCATCTCTGAGCAGAATTGCGAATAGATGAAAATGGAATGAAATGTAAATGAAAGGATATTAAATGTAAATGAAGACGGAATGAAATAGCGAGCACATGGGATGTGACATAAATGAGTGGAGTGAATTGACAGGAGCATGTGACGCCAAGACGGATACACGAGGTGCATATAGTCCGTGGGCTGAGGGTGTATGGTTGGATAAGCGAGTGAGAGCGGAGTTGGGCTGAGTGGGCTGAATTGAATAGTCAGGCATGCCGGCGTACGGTTCCTGACACACCCCCTCAACAACATGCATACTTCAACCTTGAGTTGCAGGTTGTTGACCTGGGCCGGTGATGGAAACTTGGGTCAGTGTCCCGTTCGGTTGCATGGTCTTGCAGTGAGTGTCCATACAGTTCTCCTATTGCACTGGTAGCTGAGCATGCACTGTTGGCTATTTTATACAATTGCCTTCTGTCTGGCAGTTGGTAGACCATTTGTACAACATCCTGCTATGTGTGATCCCTGGTCTGCCTCTGGTATTTGGACAGTTACCTTCTGTCTTGCAATCAACTGATCACCCTTGGCCCTTTTTAACAATCGCCCTCTGCCTTGCATGCTCTTGTGAAGGAAGTTTTTCTATAGGGTAGTTTTGAGTAGTGCCTACTGGTCACAGCAGGGCTTTGTGTATTGGGATTGGTAATGTGTCCCCAATGTGCTGGTCGATATCTTGTTATGGCCATCCATGCCTGTGTCCTGCACCCCCTGGATCCTGCTAAGCCAAGTAGGTAGGGTGCAATGTTTGCACAGTGTACGTTCCTACTGTGGATGCCATGAGTCGACCTCTGGGACTTTTGCCTAGTCCCAGCCAACTAGTTTTACCAGTTGCAAACTGGGAACAAGTCCTATGGCAGGGCCCATAACCTGTTGCAACTATAGAGCACAGCCAGGCTACTAGTCCCTGTTGTAATTTGATACGCAGATAAGGGTGGAAGGTATGACCGACAATGTATTTTCTTGTAAATACTCTAGCTTATATATGTATCAATACCCTTTGTTCTCCTAATCCGGCTTCAGTGACCTTACGTGACATGTGACGTATCGCCTCCCGCAGCCCAAACTCCAACACTCCCACTCTGCGGAGGCATGCCTTTCAAGTAGGGTCCTCGACATACCAACCATGCTCGGTCAGTCTAAACTCTTTCCATGCATCAGATGCCATGGAAGAAACCCTAATGTTCTTTTCTTTTCTTCTGCTAGCACCGCCTTCTTGATTTGCCTGCTCCCACTGAATTTGGGAATCGGATGTCCTAGTTGGAAGCAATGTGTCAACAGCACTATGTGCGTATTTTATGAATTCTTGAGCGAATTCAGCTTCATGTTTATGATCACGTGCAGGTCGCAGCGCATTTGCCATGAGCGCAAACATACGTGGATTCTCCTTGGCGTACGCAACCATATCACTTGTATCATCATCTGTGGACTGATCAGAGTCAACTTTTCTTGCAATATGTGCCACTCCTGTAACGATCTTGTCTTTGATTTCCTGTGGTATGTCAGCAATGCACTTTGCCGCTACATGGCCTGCATGCCCGCAATGGAAGCAAACACCATCTTGTCCTTTTGAGTTTCCCCAGTCAATATCTGTTGATTTTACTACTCCTTTTGACCTCCCCTGCTTCCGCTGCTTTCCAGCAAAGTACACAGCATCAGTGTCATTCTCGCCAATTCCACTGATTCCATTAGGTAAGTGGCTTGTTATTGCCATGTGTGCTTCATGTTCTTTAACTGCAGCAATTATTTCATCTAGTGTTGGTTCTTCTTTGTGAGTAATGAGGGCAGAACAGACAGGAGAGAATGATTCATGAAGGCGGAGAAGGATCATGTCAGAGATTTCTGTATCATGAAGTGGGTGCTTAATGGCAGCAAGTTGACGAGAGATGGTTTGAATGGTAAGGTAGCGGACAAACGGTTTCCGCTAAGGTCACATGATGTGACAGTCACGGTCACAAGCACAAAAAAATTTTTGTCATTGAAAAAATAAATTGTATTCTGCTACAGAGGATGGTGATTTTTTTTGGAAATAATAATTGAGATACATTATATATAACATCAGCCTTGTCTGACTTAGCTAAAATAGTATCTGGCATGATGTCAGATCCTTGTGCAAAATGGTGGATGTGACAGTTGAGTCACGTGACCTTAGCGGAAATGGCCGGCTGCAACGATAATATCCTACCTCTACCTTACCTGTGGGAATGTCTTTCTATATATGGAATATTTCCTTATATAGGTGATTATATCAGCCTAAAATTTTGTGACCAAATTTTTTTTGACAGTGTCAGACTACTTAAAACATGTGTTTATGAATTTTGAGAAGATGTTTGAAAGTTTGGATATACTACACTTGCAATAGTGATTTTTTTCAAAAATTAAAACCAATAATTTGTACATATAGTTCCATGCCATTGATCTGTGGTCTCAGAATAATTTTTTTGTTGATGCTGCCAAATCCTTGTGCAAAATGGCGAGCGTGACACTTGAGTCACATGACCTTAGCGGAAACCGTTTGTCCACTACCTTAGTGATAAATTCAGTGACAGGTTTGGATGGTGTTACATACCATTGCAATGGTTGGTGAATACATGTAACAAATTGCTGTTTAAATAGTGCCCACAGACTAATGCCAGATAACCTGGCATAGTGGCCTTTTGGCCCAGTTGAAAGAACATATCACTGTGGGAATTTGTTGCCTTTCACAGATGGATCATGTGTGATGTTGTAGAAACTGCTTCGGAGGTTAAGACGGTTTGATGCAACATC
>QLPI01009877.1:0-18593 GCA_003314275.1 Chroogomphus rutilus
GAGATATGCAAGAACTTACTCACAATGAGATATGCAAGAACTTACTCACAATGAGATATGCAAGAACTTACTCACAATGAGATATGCAAGAACTTACTCACAATGAGATATGCAGGAAAATGCAGGAAAATTTCGGGTAGCGGTAGGAATCCGCCAGATAGATTTCCGAGGCTCAAAGAAGACCCTTACTGCCAAGAGAGATGACCTGGTGCGTGGGATGAGATTTGAAAATTTACTGTGACTCTGTGGATGAAGAGGAAAAATAATGTACTCGTTTCAAGTGTCCTGGCGCATAAAATGGGCTCAGGAATTGCGGGTCAGTGTGCTTTGTAAAAGAGTGTATCCACGCTTACTCGCTTGTGTCAGATAGAAATTGGACGTGGCTCAAAGGCACAAGAATAAATACAAAAGAAAAAGGGGGATAGAAATGGGCAAGTGTCAGGGAGGGTGTGACGAAAATGTAGAGGCTGAAAGCCTTTACGGCTATCGAGCATGAGTGAGAAGGATGCAAAGAGAAAAATTCATGGAGAGTATATATACTGTAAATACTGTTAACTGAGTGGGTAAAGTTCACCCTGGATAATTTGGCCATCATTTGAAAAATTTTGGTTGGGGTCTTTCTTTGACGGTGGCCTCTAGTTAATTAGATGGCTGGGGTAACATTCATGGTTTGTGATTGCCAACAACAGTAGACACTTGACATGAGGAAACAAGCAGTCTAGAGACGTACATGAGACAGAATTCAAAGAATTTCGGGGCACAAAGGGGAGCATTGAAAGTGGATTGGGTTGAAGTTTTCTCACAGGTGAGGGAAATGTTGTAAGTTGAGAAGAGTCCAGAAAGGTCCAGGTCATATTGTTGAGTTAACGCAGTGTTATAGAGGTTGTAGATATACAGCAGCCAGCTAACTGACATCTTCATGGCCTGTAGTCACCCCACATCTCTGTCATCCTCCACACCACATCCCTATTCTTACTCCTCTGTCTCCTCTCCTCACTTCTCCCTCAGTCAATCACCATATCTGTAGGAATGATATGCAGTAGCTAAATACAGACAAGCTCAGTGAATAGGAAGTTCACTGAGTAGATATTATTAGTCTACCTAAGCTACAAAAGGTTAAGTTTAGTGTGTCTATGTCATGAAAACCTGCACAGGTCAAGGGCTCAGGTGTCCTTGGGTTTGGGTGTGGGTCAACCCACAACCTGGGCCCAACCTGCAGTGTCAACTATATACACATGCATATGACACACACCAGTCACACACACCACTGTACACACTTTGTGTGCCTAAAATTTTTAGTATGTTAATAATTATGGACTCTAATAACTATATATGATGCAGACAAAGTCCAACTCTGTCAGGCACTGGGAATGCCAACGATGCATGGGCCGAGCACTATTGCAATAGTGCCAACTTCACAAAGCTGGTGGGAGGTGGCCAAGTCCTGCAGGCTGGTCAGAGTGGCTTGGCTTCAACGTACTCGTGCATTGCACCCTACTTTCCATGCGTGCCACTTATTTGGAACAGATGAGATACTTGGGAGAGTGCCAAGAGTGTCAGCCCGAGTAAAGCACTTTAGACAGCAGAAGGGAGGTATCAAGTATATGTACTGAGATTCCGATATTTCGGCAGTGCCGACCAAGCAGTCAGACTACGTCCACATACAAGTGCCCATGCTGAATGTAAGTCACTTGGTATGCCGGTCTCGGCTCGGCACATCCACCATCCACATTCCTTGTTCCCATCCCTCATCTACTCTACGCCATTCACCATCCATTAATCCTACCATGCCTACTCCTCATTCCTCGATCCACCTCACCTTGGGACTTCCTGTCCTTGTTTTATCTTCGGCCACAACCATTGCTTTATAATTGGGCACTCCTTATTGTCCTATCCTTGGCCACATTCCTATTATTCTATTTTCCATTTTCCTATCCCCATTTACATTTCTTCATTCTAATTTTACTCGTTGTGGACAATACTCCCACATGCTCTGCATACCTTATTGTTCCACATTCCTTATTCCATATGTCGCTTCTTAAACTATATAGTAGGGCATGCATGTACATACTTCCTCATTCTGGGTATCAACTAGGCTTAGGCCCCTTGTCTCCTCTTCCTTCTGTAAAGTCCTCTACTCAGGCTGGCACTTCAGCACCCCCCGAGTACCTCCTCTGTCCCAAATTGGTGGTACGCACCGCAAGTAGGGCGCAACGCACGAGTAGGTTGAAGCCAAAGCCACTACTTCCGGCCTGCAGGACTTGGCCATTACCCATCTGCATCCTCGGCATTACCAAAGTTTGACAGCTTGACAGGAGGGCAAGAAGGCCTAAACCTAGTTGATATTCAGAGTGAAGAACTATCTATATACATTCACTACTTATATAGGTTAAGAAGCGAGATGTGGAACAGGGTGGCATAAGGAATGGAGAACAATAAGGTATGTGGACTATGTGGAGGTATTGTCTACAATGATCAGAAATAGAATAAGGAATGTGGATGAGAATAGAACAATGAAAATAAGATAATAGAAATGTGGGCAAGAATAAGATAATAGAAATTGACCAAATATAAAACACTAGGGTCATGGCCGAGGATAAAACAATGATAAAATGTCCCGAAGTAGAATGGGCTGAGAAATAAGGAATAAACAGGGTGGGGATTAATGGATAATGAGTGGGGAAGAATGGATGAGGGAGAGGGATGGGGAAGGTGGATGGTGAATGTGCCGAGCCAAGACCGATGTACCAAGGGGCATGTGTGTGGCTTAGTCACTTGCACATGGAATTGGACTGATCATTTGGTCGGCACTGCCGAGTTACCAGGTGCTCAGTACATGCACTTGACAAACTCCTTTAATCTGAATCACAATTCTTCCACACACTACTACTGTTGTCTGCAAGGGGGATGAGTGTTAAATCCACATGTCAGGCACTTATTGAACAGTTACTGAAAGGGTCCAAAGGTTTTTGAAGGATTCTGCAGGAGGCAGAAGGTTCCATAGATGAGGGGGGGTCGTTGGCCGAAGGGCTGGATTGTTGTAGGATGGAAAGGATGGAAGGCAGATGATCAAGTGCTAGGGCTTAGACTGTTGGTGGGCTTGCAACAAGGACTAGGGCAACTAGTCATTCAATGCATTCTTGGTCAAGGGGACTTGGCTTTAACTTATGTGTTGCACCCTCCTCAATTGTCTGTCCCTAATTTCAGAATATTGGAAACCTGTGAAGGATACTAAGTCCAAATTAGGCATGAAAATAAGTTGGAAAACTAGGATGCAAATTACCTCGATATTCATACTAGTGAACAGTCCAGTCGACTGGAGGTGTTTAATCAAATACTTCCAAAAGGGTTTCTGGAGGTTTCTGAAGGATTCCATGAAGGGGGTCGAGGTTCTGGGGATGAAGGGGGTCGGGGTCAGATTCATGGATGGAAGGACAGAAGTAGATGGGAAGTACCAGGAACTTAGGGTTGGTTAGTATTATGTAGACACAACTAGTTGTTCAAGTGTTCGAAGTCAAAGGGACTTGGCTTCAACTTATGTGTTGTGCCCTCCTCGATTGTCTGTCCCTAATTTCGGAAAGTTGGAAAGTTTACCAGAACTGAATTGGAACTTAGGACACAGATTAAGTCAATATTTGTACTGGTGAATAGTCCAGTTGACTGGGTGGTTATATACATGTAACTACTCCTTGTACTATCTATTGCCAACTAAAAGACAAGGGTAAGGAAGGAGTACAAGGGGCCTATAGAAAATGAGACAAGGGAGTGAGGTACATGACAAAGTAATAAGGGGAGGAAAAGTAAAGAAAAGGGGTGATCCTGCACATTGCTTATCGAAAGAGTAGAACCTTAGTCATGGACTCGTGGGGGCTCAGGATTGTGGGACTTTGGAATGTTGTAACAGGATCACGGTAAGGTGATTGCTCCAGACTTTACAGTTGGAAAAATCCTGGAAAGGGTGCGGGCGGTTGTGGGGACTAAAATGGGTTCATTGGGGGCATGGGCCATAACAGGAGGTTTATATACATGTAGTCTACCTTGTATTTTCTGCTGTCTGGTCTAAAGACAAGGGGAGAGAAGAATACAAGGGGCTAATAGAAAGCAAAAGAACAAGGGAAGTAAGGTATGCAGGAAACCCTGAGGCACCTACCATGAAAGCAGAATTGTAGAACTGCAGGAATTGCAGAACTGCAGGAATGTAGAACTTTGGATCGTAGAACTTTGGATCATGGAATGGAATTGTGGATGGGTGAGCAGAGGATCATTGTTCAATATTAGTGACCAGAAAGTCCTCAGAGACAGTAGGAACAGTTTCATGGCTGAGTTATATCAATCAGGGGCATGGACCATAACAATGAGGAGATTTAGAAATCACAGATGATGAAGCACCAATGAGAGATTCTACATGTGGAGTGGAGGACACTACAGATGTCCATCCTCAGGTCAAGGGTGAAGGTCCAAATGAAGATCATACAGCCGCTGGCACTATGCATGTTGGGGGAGATCTGCCAGTTTTCCCAAGCTTGGGGTTGAGTTCTGGGATGTGGTGAAAGCAGTGAGAACAGGTATCAGAGTTCATGTATCAATCTGCCAATGGAGTTGAATTCTTAGAGATGTGTGATTAGTATTCTTGAAAGGACTGACTGTGTGCATTTGTTCACCTGCATCTAGGTTCCTGATCAACTAGTTGTGTGTCAATACCATAAAGCTGACATAGCTGCCAGGCATATTAATGCCACAATGCTCAGATCACAGGTTACACACCTCTTTCACAAAATATTGTCAATTTTCAGGCATGTATGGCAAGACCTGTATCTTGTTTTCAGATACTACAAATCTGCATGAATAGTATCTGTAAAAATTGTAGTAATGCTGTGGGTGAAGTATGGACACATTCAAGGTTTTCTCAACCAAAGCAATAAACTTGGCATTTGTGTTTCCTATCAGTTGAAAGTTGAGAGAAATGGTACTTCTATTGTATGTAAATTTTCTGATTTTTTTTAAATATTTTTATCTTGTATATGTGGCCTGGTAACTGCATGTAGGGAATGGCATGGGTCACCCACAGGTCAAATGTGAGTGACCTGAACCTGTCAACCTATGGGTTGACACCACACCTGCACACATGCGGCATATGCGCATATGTCACATATGTCCTGTTTGTGGCAGCACATGTGCATACAGAGCATATATCCTGTTCGTGGCAGTGCATGTGCATATGTTGCATACATTGTGTTTATGGTGTCATGTACATGTACATTGCATACATTGTGTTTGTGGCAATGCATGCACATACATTGTGTATGTTGCATTTGTGGTGGCATGTGTGCATATGTTGCATATGTTGTGTTCATGGCGATGTTGGGGAATGGAGAATTCTCCACTAGATATGAAGGGCCACTGGATTAGGATCAGTATATTGGATTCCAAACCTCTCTCACTCAGAAAACTATCCAACAAACCAGTCTTGAATTGACTACCAAAAAATATAATAACTTTTGGCTGGCCATTTAAGAGTAAATTACTCATGGTAATTAACTCTTATATAACAAAACCCTCAAGTCCAAGGAAAATCCTCAAAAACATATCTTTTTCATCTATTCCTATTTGGACCCACAAGGAACCATAATTGGGTGTCAATTACTTAATACATGGAAAATGGCACCAAATTCCTGGGTCAAGTTCTCAGACCAACTTGTACAACAAATTCCTGGGCTTATATAATAGATATTACATAAAGGTCATCCCATAAGCATGGCTCAATTACTAATAATATTTTGTGACTTGACGAGTCACAAGACTACAAGCCGTGGGAATATTTATTTTCTTTTTATTATTAGTGACTACAAGGGTAACACTGTGACTTCTAGGGGATTCCAGGACCTTCCATCCCTTTCTGTAACACTCCACTAATTTCTAGAAAGTCTTGCCTTATTAGGGAGTTACATAATCAGCTTAGAATTAGTATATATAGAGACTAGTTCTGTAGCATAAAAGTAACTTAACAATCAATCTTACTATCACCAATAATCTATCAGATTATCTAGTGCATCAAGCACCCTTAGGTGCATTGATCCAAAGGTCAGTGCCACCCATTCCGGTACATTGGTCCAAAGGCCAGTGCCACTTTCTCATAGGTATGTTGATCCAAAGGTCAGTGCCTCCTTCTCTTGAGTATGTTGATCCGAAGGTCAGTGCTTAGTAAAATGTTTCTCGGTTAAAACATAAAAGGTATGCAAAAACATAGTAAAAGAACTAAATCAGATTTATAGAATATCTGTGGAAATAATCCTAGGTAAGGGTAGAATAATAGTTCACAAACATAAACTATTATTCCTATATGTAATTGAAAAGGCACCTGCCAAGGCCCCCTCTAAACAATTCTTTTTGGACATCAACCCCGACAGGCAACCACTTGCCATTGTCTTGTCGGAGAACTTGATTAGGCTTTCTTCACACCAAAGTTTTGTCACAGTTCTCAGGTTACCTCATTTACAGTTCTAAAACAGGCAGCACGTGCACATACATTGCATATGTCATGTTTGTGGTGGTGCATGCGCATACATCGTGTTCATGGCAGCGCATGGATGTATGTCATGTTTGTGGTGTCACATGCATGTAAGACAATTATCCTGGCAATTTTGGGTGTTTAACAAGGTGATTGAGATAGATGTGGGCTCGAAGCTTTGATTGCATCAAAGGTATTGATCAATTGAGACACAAATGAGACTGGAACTGTATTATGACTTTTAGTTAACTACTTCCTTTATACAAAATTCATGTATTGCAGGAAAGTCAGGGTTGTCCTAATGTGGTGACAATGTTTGAATGTATATGCAGGGCCACTGCCCTATTGTCTGATGATGCCTCTGTATCAACAGTTGCTTGTCCATCTGAGTCATGTTACATGTGAGAACTCCTTCATCAATGGTGAGTGCCTATTCCTTAAACCCTATTCTGTTGGAAAACCTCTCTGTCTTCATCATCTCCTACTTGATGTCTCCATATATATATATGTTCTGATATCACTGTTTGTCAGTCTTTATTGCATGAGTCTTTTCTCCTATGCATCATGTCCCCATTCTAACCCCCTTCTATCTGTTTCCTCTGTCCTCTATGTATTGTCCTGTTCCTACAGCTCCTTTGCTCCTCTGGTCATTTGAGTGCCTACTGCATAACACTGTGTTGTTTATTTTTCTGATACCATAACTATTGGTAAGTCATGTTGTTTCTTTATCTATAAATCCTTATTAATCATAGTTCAATTATCCCTTGTGTTTATCCCCATTTCTCCCCCATTTTACCCACATATATCTGTCAAGTACATGATACCAAGCCTCGGTTCACTCGGTAGTGCTGACTGACCAACCCCTACTGTTCAATCCCACACACCAGTGACAAGTCACTCTTCACTAGTATGTGGTCTCAGCTTGGTACATTTGGTTCATCATCTTGGTTCACTCCCTTCACCCCATCCCCTCTATTCTTGTTATTCTTCCATCCCCCATCCTTGTCCTTACCCACTTCCCCTCAGGACATTTGCTATTTATAGATACATAATCTCTTGATTGTGACCACAAGTTGAGAAGCAGGGCTATCTCCACTAATTACATCATATTTTCTGATTATGTAATCCTCCCATTATTTACAGTACAACACAAATGTTCAAAACACTTGAATGGTTTTGTTCCCTACTGTATGTCATGTATGACTAATACTTGGACTTGAAAATTTCTCAGGGGCTGGCAAGAACCCTGTTGACCTAACCTTGAAACCCAGGAAGGATAGAAACCTAACACTATAATGAAGTGCTCGGAGAATGATGATCTCAGAGAACACCTTGACAGGGCTCAAGATCTCTATGCAAGACTCAATGACATGGGAGCTAAGATCTCTGAAGAAGAATTCCTTGATATCATATTATCCTCATTGCCACCTTCCTACGAATCAGTCATGAATGCCCTCACGACTTCTCTTGAAGAAGTCAGAAAGCCATTGGATCCAGACAATATCATCCAGGTACTTAAATCACAATATGATAGGCGTAGGACATTGTCCCTCACTCAAGAGGACCAAGGTTTCGTGGGTACTACAGATAAAAAGGCGCATATATGCACCAACTGTAAAAAGCCGGGACACACTGTTGAACAATACCTTTTTCATATATGTTTTACATTCAAAGCTATTCAATGAATAGTCCAAAAGCACCAAACATTGACTCAGTTTTGTGAGTCACTGTATGCGAGCAATGCTCCCCAATCCCGATATGCTCAGTGCATTATGTCCATTGTTTCTTAGACAGCGAGACCACTCCCACCTGATGTGACTGAATAGGTATGCCACCACCTCAAATGACTGCCTCTTAACAGAGCTTATACACTGTTGTGCACTCAGTCGACCATGGCTTCATACCCAACCATTTCAATCTATTTTGAGTCACACAGTTGGTGCAGGGTGACAACGGTTATGATTGTAAGTGTGAGGTTATCGCAATTTTCAGTACTATTTTGATGATTTCAGTTCATTATATGCACAAGGTTGCACTTGGAGAGGATGCCACTCGGTTTTATATTGCCCAGATCTCATCAGCATTAGCTTATCTGCATGGGATTGGAATATGTCATTGATGTGCAGGGACATTGTTTAATAATCACTAACACTAACAATATTATTGTCTGAACCAGGGACGTCAAACCAGATAATATTTTCCTCAATGCACAAGGACATGCCCATCTCACAGCTTTCAAGGTGGCAATCTATTATTCAAAACAAAAGTATCAAAGAGAGGTAGCAGGTAGCATGGTTTACATGGTATATATGTAATTAGCCTCCTGATTCCCGGTTCTACAAGCAGATCATGTTAAACCTAGCTTGAATCTCTTATCAGCTTCCTCTTCATCCACTGAGACCTATGATTTCCACAATAACATTTTGGCTTCTCCTACTAGCAATCATAACAAGGTGAAGAGTTATGCTCAGCAGATGTACCGACACATGTTGGTGTTGCCTTCTTCATCAGGCCAGGTGACCCCATTCATGTCAAGCCAACCCAATCTCCCCACACATGAGATGTGTCCTGTCAGCACCATCACCACCTTCGCAGTTGCGCCATCATCATTGCCATCGTGCCATCGCCATTGCCATCACGCTATTGCCATCATGGCCTTCACCATTGCAGCCTTTGCCATTGTGGCCTTTGCCATCACAGCCTTTGCCATTGTGCCATTGCCGTCATGGCCTTTGCCATTGTGCCATTGCCGTCATGGCCTTTGCCATTGTGCCATCGCCGTTGCCACCCAGCTTGACTTCGGGCAGTCAATGGCTTACACAAGCTCAGCAAATTGTTACACTGCGATCATGGAGCTGATGGCAATAAACCCAAGAACAATCTAGCTACAATATCCCCAGAATTACAGTTTCAACAAGTGAAGAACAATTGCCATTTGAATTACACAGGCGACAATTTCCTGTGAGGCTTGCATTTTCCATGACAATAAACAAGTCACAAGGACAATCTCTGGGAACAGTGGGAATAGACTTACAGTACCCTGTGTTTTCACATGGACAATTTTATGTGGGGGTATCAAGGGGTACAAATTGGGGAAGAGTACATATTTTGTTACTGGAGGGAAGGAAGACAAGTAATATTGTGTATAGAGAAGTGTTACTCAAGGACAATTCATAGATATTAATAGATAGAGATGTGTTGAAGATAGGGTTGGAAAATTGTAGTTTTGGCTAGGCTCTGCTCGGGCCTCGGGTCTCAGCTGGGGCTTTGGCTGGGCCTCGGCTAGGCTCTGCTGGGGCTTTGGCTGGGCTCTGCTGGGGCCTTGGCTGGGCTTTGGCTGGGCTTTGCTGGGCTGGCTGGCTGCTTCTGCCTGGAGGACAGGGGATGGCTCGTGAAGATAAGATAATAGAAGTGTGGCCAAGAATAAGATAATCAAAAATGACTGAATATAAAACAATGGGGTTGTGGCCGAGGATAAAACAATAAAGAAATCTCCCGGGCTAAGAAATAAATAATAAATGGAGTGGGGATTAATGGATAATAAAGGGGGAAGAGTGGACGAGCGATAGGAATGGGGAATGTGGATGGTGAATGTGCCAAGCCAAGACCGACGTAACAAGTGACTTGTATACGGTTTGGTCACTTGTGTGTGGAATTAGACTGATCGTCCGGTCAGCACTACTGAGGTACCCGATACTCGGTACATGTACTTGACACCAGCCAAAACATTATGATATTTTTGATAGTCAAAGTGTAAGGGCAAATACTCATTGAGATATTAATTATTTAAAAAAGGAGCATTTGAACAGTTTTGTCCCTTACATTTTTTAAACAAGAAATGGTATATATCAGTACTTGGTAAAGCCTCCATTTGCTCTCATCACTGTCCGCACCCTTCTAGACATGCTCTCAATCAACTTCTGACACACCTCTTGCTCTCTCTTCTCCCATTCCACTCCAATCCTCTCCTATAGCTCATGCACTCTACTAGGGGGGTGTTCATAGTCAGAAAAGTGCCTTTTGACAATAGTCCAGAGGTGTTTAATGGGGTTTAGGTCAGGAGACTGAGCTGGCCACTTCATGACCTCATAGCCATGGTCAGAAAACCACTCAGTGGCCTTCTTGCACGTGTGATTGGGGTTATTATCCTGTTGAAAAATAATGTCAGTAGAATCTTTACCATAATACTCCAGGCTAGCCTGAAGCTCATCATCCAAAATCTGCCTGTACAACTCCCCATCCTTCCTTCCATCAATTTTGGCAGTATAGCCAGGTCCTTCCCACAACATACAACCCCATACTATCACAGAACCTCCACCAAACTTCAGTATTCTCTCAACTAGCCTATCATTCAAAGGCTCTCCAGCCTTTTTGTACACCTATCTCCTTCCATCTGACCCCAATCGATTGATTTTGGTCTCATCTGACCGGACAACACACTTCTAGTCCTCTAGAGTCCACTCCAGATGAGCTTCTTGTTATGGCCCATGCCCCCAATAAACCCACACTAATCCCCACAACCACCCGCACCATTTCCGGGACCTTTCCGACCATTTAAAGCCTGAACAACTGCTTTCCACGAATTCCGTTGTATCAGCCCAAAGTTCCATAATCCCAAGCCTCCAAGATTCCAAGGCCAAGGTTCTGCTCCTTTGATAAACGACATGCAGGATCATCGTGTACCTCACTCCCTTGTTTTTCGTTCTGTATTGCCCCTTGTACTCTCTTCCCCCTTGTCTTACTTGGCAAAAGATAGTACAAAGACTAGATACATGTATATAAGCCACCAGTCGACTAGACTATTTGCCAGTATGAATATCGACTTAATTCTGCATCGTAGTTTCCGATTCAGTTCTGGTAAACTTCTGACTTTCCGAAATTAGGGACAGACGATTGAGGAGGGCGCAACACATAAGTTGAAGCCAAGTCCCTGCGACCTCGAACCACTCATGCCACCCTATACCATGAACAGTCCTAAGACCCCCAGTGCTTCCCGTCTTTCTGTCCCCATTCCAATTCTGATCATGAACCCGCAACCTTTAGTCCCTCCGCCTCCGGAGTACGAGCCCCCCTTCGGAAACCATTCGGAACCCTCCGGAAACCCTTCCGGAAGCCTCTAGCTAAGCGCCAACACGCGGATTTAACACTTCTCCAAACTCCCTCCTTGCCTTCCTATGCCTTGCACTAAGAAGTGGCTTCTTTCTCTTTACAACTGGCTTCATCCCAACCTTCTTCAGGTTCCTCCTTACAGTCTTGGATGTCACTGGTTCATTGAGAATGTTTTTGAGCACCTGGGTACTCTGGGTTGCATTCTCAATCTTCCCTCTCTGCATGAGCGATATGATATGGTGGATGTTGGAGGGGGATATCTTGGATGGGTGACCACCAGTGGCCTTGGGTATATCAGGACAGTGTTTCCTGTGAATGGTAGAGATAGAGCCAACAGAGACACCAAGGTAGGAGGAGATGTAGTGGCTAGAATATCCAGTTTTAAGCAATTGGATGATAGAGTCAACTTCAGCAGCAGAGAGAGGCTTCATGGTTCTGAACAAGGGATGTTTGGCTTTGTTTGGACAGAAACAAACTATAAAAAGGTTCACACAATGTCACATGATTTGTCATTAGAGAAATATTCGAAAAATAGAGAATTGAAAAGCACACAGTTCGATATCATTTTCAAATAAAAGCGTGAATATATTGTGATTGGTCTCTCAGGGGTATGGTGCATATGTACACCAACAGTAGGAGGCAGTGAAATTGTTATAGAACCAAAAGTGCCAACATGTGAACTCAGCATTAATGTATTAGCGCCTTGAATACAATGCTGGTGTGGTTTGGCTTGGTCCAATGAGCTGACTGGATGTGGCAGGCTTCAACATACTCATGCATCGTGCCCTCCTTCCATGAAGCCACTGGACTTTGGGAAGATGTTCGGGACAGTGTGCAGAGTGTCAGCCCAAACATAGATAAAGATAGAGAGGCTAGATGATATATAATTCTAATTGTGGATCTTCTAAACAAAGAAACATATACATCAACTATGCTAGTTTTATAGTCAACGAAATTGGGATGAATGTCCATGACATGCAACAGGGTAATGTAAGGATTGTATGTATGTAGAATAAAGTATCATAGACATGAAATATGAAGAGTGGTCAAGTATGACTGAACATATGCAAACATACTGAAGTGAAGCAAGAAAGAATAAGTGAAGTAAAAATAATGAAAGATAGAGTAAACCAAACATAAATGATAAATATACCAAACTGAGACTGACATACTATGTGACTTGTGAATGACTTGATCATTTGTATGTGGAATTAGACATTAGGCATTTGGTTAGTATGACCAAGTGAACCAAGGCTTGGTATCATGTACTTAACAGGCCACTTCTAAACATTTTTAGACAACAACCCAGACTGGCATTAACTTGCTACTGTCTTGTCGAAGAACTTGATTAGGCTTTGAACACACCAAAGTTTTGTCATGCTTCTCAGGTTACCTCACAACAGGTTCCAAAACAGCTCATTTGGTGTTTACAGCAGACACAGGGTACAGCGACCTTATTTTAATATCCATATGATGGTTTGTAAAAGACTCCAAGAATGCTTATATTTCTTTTATGAGAATGATCTAGGATGAAAATGCTGGTGAGGAAAATGGTCATTATTAGTGGTCTATCTTAACTGCCTACTTCAATGTGCCTTTTTGTAATTGAAATACAAGAATACTCAAGTTATATGTATGACATTGTTCCTTTTCTTGGAAAATATTCCTTGTCAGATGCTGTTAGGTCTTATACAGTGCTTGATTCTGACACATGCTTGGACAGGAATATTGTTAGAAAAACCCATTGAACATACTAAGTATCTATCTCTTCCATTGCTTACTCCCACACCTATCGCTATATCAGAGTCAACAAATGCAAGCAAAAATTGAGTCAACACAAGTCATACAAGTCAAAGTGAGATCCCCAAGATATACAAGTACTTCTAACATATGAGCAAATTCATTCAATCAAGTCACAAGTCGAATCAAGCCAACCAACTGTAAGGATGACCTAGGCAGATGCTCTATCTTAGGTAGGTGTATTGGTGAAGGGGGATCTAAAGACAAAAAACTAAGGAACTCCTTTGCCCCCCTAACTATAGCTATATACATACTGTGTCCATGGTACTCTGTTCATATTGGGCATAGCACTCTGTGCCATTTGGATTCAGTACTGGGGTGCCAGCGATGCTGGTGATTGCCAGGGGTGTTGGTGATAGCCATGGGTGATGCCTACTGTTGGTGGCTGCCAACCATAGCACCTGCTTGGCATATGGTTTGGTTATAGTGGTAGGCAAATACCAAATGAATCTCAGTTGGTAGGTTTGGTCTCCACATAGTAGGCTTTCAGTTATGGTGTGATTTCTGGGATTCCCCTGACACCAACAAAGTATCATATATCTTATACCAATAATCTATTTTCATTTCTGTTAAGTAAACAATACTAGGCCTTGGTTCACTCGGCCATACTAACTAAATGCCTAAGGTCTAATTCTCTATACAAGTGATCAAGTCATTTACAAGTCACATAGTACATCAGTCTTGGTTTGTGTTATGACTCGGTAAGGCTGAGAAGTCGGTCAAGTCCTGCAGACCATTTGGGGTGGATAGGCTTCAACGTACTGGTGTGTTGCACTCTCCTATTCCATGTGTGCCACTGATTTGGACAGAAGAAAGACTCGGGAAGATGCCAAGAGTATCGACCTGAGTGAAGGACTTTAGACAGGAGAAGGGCGGACAAGGGGATGTGAACCAAAGTTGATATTCAGAGTGAGGAACTATCTACATACATCTGCTACTTATATAGGTTAAGAAGCAAGATGTGGAACAGGGTGGCATAAGGAATGGAGAACAATAAGGTATGAAAGAATCATGTGGAGGCATTGTCCACAGTGATAAAGAATAGAATAAGGAATGTAGGCAAGAATAGAATAATAAAATGTGGCTGAGAATAAAATAATGAAGGAGTGGGTGAGAATAGAATAATAAAGGACTGCTGAAGATAAAACGATAGGGCTGTGACCGAATTAATAAATCAATAGTAAATGTTCCAAGGGAGAATGGGTAAGGGTTGGTCGGTCGGTATTACCAAATGAACCGGAGCTCGGTATCGTGGCCTTGACAGTTTGGTATATGCATCATTCATGTTTGGTTCACTCCATCTCTCACATTTGCTCTCAGACCCTTGTATTTTCTCCACCCTTGTTCTTTGACTGAACATTAGAAATACAAGGAGTCTCTGTATGTATATAAACCTGCAATCGACTGGACTGTTTGCTAGTTCAAACATCAACTTAGTTTCCCATACTTGCATTCTCTACTTTTCTAAAATTAGAGACAGATGATTGAGGAAGGCACAACACTGTTAGGATATAGAAATAATGTAGTTGTAATCCAAAAGTAATATCTCCCAAGGGTGAAACAATGGCAAGGTTCTGAATAGGGTTTGGCTTCAACTTATGTGTTGTGCCCACTGGACTGCACTGTAGGAGTAGAGTGGAATATGAGGCAAAGTTCAAGGCACCCTCCTACCCTGACTACACAGCCCACTCCATTTGACTCACTCTTAATCACAAGCTGAGAGTATACCCATTAGTCCTCCTCCTCCAAGGCCCCTATCCTTGGATTGTGTTATGGTCCACATCCCAGACCAATCTAGTTAACAACTAATGCCATTCCTGGGGGATTTTCCAGCCACAATCATTCGAGAATGGACCTCCAGCCAACCTTCCTGTGATTCCTCTCATAAACCCACAGTTATAAAGTCATAAAGCCCTGTGATTCTGCAGCTGCGATTCCATTTCCCGTAGCAGGTGTCTTAAAGGATCACCACATACCTTGTTCCTTTGTTCTCTCTTTTTCTATTGAATCCTTGTATTTCCTCCTTCCCCTTGTCTTTAGACCAGACAGTAGAAAATACAAGGATGGTTTACATGTATATAACCCCCAGTCAAATGGACTATTTACCAGTATGAATATCAACTTAATTTGCATCCTAGTTCCAACTTAAGTTTTGACTCACTTCCAACTTAGTTTCCCATGCATTTCTGACTTTCCAAAATTAGGGACAGATGATCGAGGAGGGCACAACACATAAGTTGAAGCCAAGTCCCTCTGACTTCAAATACCCAAATGACTAGTCAAACAAGTCTAACACAACAACTGACCACCACCCTAAGTCCTGGCACTTCATTGTCCACCTTCCAACCCTACAGTTTCCATGTCCCCGACCTTATGACCCATGACCCCCTATGCCCTAGGAACTTCCATCCCTCCTGTGGAATCCTTTGGAAACCTATGTAATCTCTTCGGTATCATTATTTCTAAGCACTTGACATGCATATTTAACAGATTGGATACTGGAGAAATTACAGAAACTATGTTGCCTGTGACCTGGAAATACTCTGAGATGACTCAGTCCCCTGACTCATCCTAAGGCTTCTCAGGAGTAGTTGACAAGGTTGTTAGACATTTATTGGTGGACTTCCTTATTGTTCCTTTTATGTGTTTTCCCTTTTCTTGCTATGACTCAACCTGTTTCCTATTCTGTTAGTCTTTTCCTATCATAGCCCCTAGCCCCTATTCTTGCAGCCTCAATGCTGTACCATTTTTCTAGACTTTTCCCATAGTTTCCTCTTTTGTATACTTTGTTCTTGTGCTTTGTCATTCAACTGACATAGCCAACCTCTCACATTGTTTTGCATCATTGCTTGGTTTTTGTATATAAAGGCCTCTGGCTCACCTCTGTAATAACAAGTACTCAAGTTAAAGCCCCAAGTCAAGTCTCCAAGTCCAAGTCAAGACTGGTCTAAAGACATCTAGCCTATTGTACACAAGTCCAAGTCCAAGTCCAAGTATTAGTCATACATCACATATCTCGTAAAGCCCCAAGTCAAGCCTCTAAGTCCAAGTTAAGACTAGTCAAAAACATCTAGACTATTATACACAAGTCCAAGTCCAAGTCCAAGTATTAGTCACACATGACATATCTCCATCACAGTCACATCCTCATCATCTCACTCATCACATTACATTCTATTTGCACTCATACATAGCCATGTCGCAGATCATAGTTCTGCTATGCCAAACAACTGCACTATATCCTGCCATAGAAAAGGACTGGTAGACACAGGCTTTTAGGTATTCATTATCTGGAGCAAACCTACAGTGTGACACTGCAGGTTGGGCCCAGGTTGCAGGTGCTCTTGGCTTGACCCACACCCAAACCCAAGGATACCTGACCCAGTGCCCCATGTGGGTTAGTACCACATATGCTATTGCCTAATTGATACACTGCCTAATTTAATCTCTACGTACTTTACAAATTTAAGAACCAATCTTATAGTCAAACAAGTCATATAATCAATACAGAACACCTAGTCCAATTTTAGAAATATTAATTAAGCCAAATTAAGGGAAAATGACCAATTACAAGATTAGTCAATTGATACACTGTCCAATTTATTTGCTGAACAGTAAATAATTTTTTTAATCAACCATAAAACTGCAATACAAGCTATATGATCAATCTAGAATAAATTGTATAATTTCAGGAACATGTCCCAAGCCAAAGTCAAATAAATGATTATACACCATCTTTCACCAAGAAAATATGTAGATACACTGCCCAATTTAATTTTTGGGCACACAAATTTTATCAACAAACAAACAGTTAATAAAAGTCACACAATTGATCCAGAACATGTCAGGGGATATCCCTGAGGGCCTATTCCCTTTCCTCTATTTTCCTTATATTTACCTTTAATTCCTTCCCTTTTATTTCATTCTCCCTTTCTGTCAGGGGACAACCCTTAGACCCCATTTCCAGTTCCTTTATTTCTTTATATTTCCCTTAATTCCCTATATGACTTACTCCCTTCCTGTCCTATTCCCCCTTGTCCTTATTCATGTTACCGGTTATTTCCTCACTAGTTGTACCTGTTGTGACACAGTAGCTATATAGCTAGTGATTAGGTAAGGGGATCCTCACTTGGTTCTCTTGAGATCCCCTCTACCTAAGGTATGCCACAAGTACTAGTAGTAGCTGGTAATATACACTAACTTGGGATCCCCTCTACCTAAGACTCTCTGTGAGATACTCCCAGAGAAGTCAGAGAGTTGTCCTTACAGATCACCTTGTATAATTTCAGGGACATCTATCAAGCAAAAATCAAATCAAATAATCACACATCATTAGCCACCAGGGCAATTAAATAATTCACTGACCAATTTGAATCCTGGCTACTATACAAAAATGACTCCAAAAATAAATGATGAACATGAGTCATCTAGACCACCCTGTCTAATGTGAGGAGAGTTGCTCAAATCAAAAATGAATAAAATTACAATTACATACCACCAGTGACTAGGACAATCAATTTATTCACTGCCATATTGAAATTTGAGATAATATATGAAATTACTTGATAAATTAACAGTTGATATGAGTTGTTTTATTATTTTATAATCCCCTATAGGATTTCAGGGACATCTGTCAAAATAAAAATCAAATAAACCTACAGTGACTTACAAAACTGAGTCAATGTTTGGTGCTTTTGGACTATTCATTGAATAGCTTTGAATGTAAAACATATATGAAAAAGGTGTTGGTTCATCAAAGAAAGAATCTGATCAGGGCTATGCAACCATTGAAAAATTATGTAATTCCGGTCAGGGGTGATGAAGATATGGGCAATTCAAATCAAGGGCTCATTGACTCAGTTTTGTGAGAGGGTATCAGAGAAATAGTAAGTTGCAATTCTAGTACTTGGTATTGCCCCCCTTGGCCTTAATTACTACCTCAAGTCTTCTAGGCATACTCTCTATCAAATTCTGACACACCTCTGGTGGTATGTTATTCCATACCTCCTCTACTCTCTCCCAAATTTGCCAAACTCCCTTGGGTGGTGTTGGATACTCCTTAAGCCTGTTTTTTGCATGATCCCAGAGGTGCTCAATAGGATTCAGGTCTGGAGACTGTGCAGGCCAGTCAAGGAGAGTGATAATGTTGTTTTCCATCCAGTTCTTGGCCTTCTTT
>QLPI01009879.1:0-21523 GCA_003314275.1 Chroogomphus rutilus
GACCGTCAAAGGAAAAAAAAATGGACGACCCACAAGGATTGGGAGGAGACTGTTGGTCCCCCCCTTAGCGTTGAGCGAAGAAGAAAAAGACTAGAGGTAGTACTCTAATCACTATTTCTCCTTTGGTCTGGATGTTCGCAGATTGTGGCAGAGTTTCAGGGGGGGGTATCTCTGGGAGATCTTGTCCCTCCATTTGCAAATGGCATACATAACCCACATTGAGGACCAAACAAAAAGGTGCCTCGTGGAAGTGTCCAGTGATGGTGTGGACGAGATGGAGAGGGTCACGGATCCCTCTTGAAGTCTCAAACAATCTCAGAGCGGGCGGGAAGGGGTATCAGGCCCGTTGGTCTCGGTCGGGGGGCAGAGGTGAGACCTTGGGGGGAGGGCCAAGTGGCTGGGTCAAGTTGGAAAGGTAAGGGAAAGGAGCGGATGCTGCTTTTTCCTTGGAGGCAGGGGAATTGATGTTTGATGTCTTCAATGAAGGGGAATATATGGAGGTTTATCTGGTCTATGGAGATCCAGTGGGGTGACTGTATTATTAATATTATATATATTTGATGTCTGAAATTTTTCCAAGTCAAGTCTGAGGGCCAGGTTTGCAGGGATATATGTGGTGGAAGTTGGACATGACTTTCCATTGCATGAGAGATGTTCCCTCATGGGGAAGCCAAGAGGTTTTCAATCTTCTGTACCTTCATATCCAGAGACCATTTGACCAAATACTGATGTTGACATTTGCATCATTTATTGAGCTTAGAGTCTAGTATTTTGGAGATCTCATATTCAGATTCCTTGTCAATCTCTACCAGTGGTTGTGGTGGTGATACCCAGGGGCTGGTCTGGGAAAGAGGTTCAGAGATGACAGTTCTTAGCATGGAGATGTGGAAAACAGCAGTGCATAGTTCTCATGCTCTCAGGGAGGCAGAGTGTGAAGGATTCCAAGCCTACTTGAGTGATATGATCTCATATGATCCTAGATTATTTTAGATGGTCTTGTAGTACAAATGTTATCAGACTTAAACAAAGACTTTGTCTCCTAATTTGAATATTCCAGCAGGGGTGTGTCCAGTGTCTGTCAGCAGAGGTGGCATACCATTTGCTAAGCTGCAGATATTGTTTTTTTTTTGAAGTTCTTGATGGAGTTTGTCCAAGTCTACTACTACAAACTCATATTCTCTGGAAGAAACCAGGTCCCATTCAGAGAGGATGGTGATACTTGGGTGGTTCCCTTTATTAGCAAAGAAGGGTGAAATGCTCATCATCACATACCTTCTTATGTACAGGAACATAAAATCCCTACTACTTCTATTGATCCAATTCCTCTTAAACTCTTTGATGGTACTACTAATTTGGTCATTACTGAATCTGTAGAAATGCCTATCAGATTTCTGTCTGGACACCTCCAGTCCATCAGTTTTTATATCACATCACTAGATTCCTCCCTTTTGGTAGTTACAACTGGCTCACCCACTACAATCCATTGATTGATTGGGTATTGGGAAGTATGTATTACATTCCAAATTAAAAGGTCTGGGTGCATCTAGGGAATGGCACAGGTCACCCACAGGTCAAATGTGGGTGACCCACACCCAACCCATGGGGAACCCAAACCCGTCAACCCATGGGTTGACAGGTGTCATGTGCATACCGCACCTGCACACATGTGGTGCATTCGTGTTGTACATTGTGTTTTCACCGACACAAATGTGCTGTAAGCATACATGTTAATACAAATGTTGTTATGGCTCATGCATCCAGTAAACCATTTCAATTCCTGCCAAACCATCCACACCCTTTCCAGGACTTTTCCAACCATAAAACCTGGAACGACCACCTTCTGCAATTCTATCGCAACAACCTGGAGTTCCCACAATTCTGACCCCCCTGTGATTCTGTGGCCAAGGTTCCGCTCCTTTGATAGGTGACTTGTGAGATCACTGTGTACCTCACTCTCTTGTTCTCACTTTTCTATTGACCCCTTGTATTCCCTTCTCCCCCTTGTCTTTTTAGTCAGCAAGTAGATAATACAAGGAGTAGCTACATGTATATAATCCCCCTGTCAAATAGACTATTTGCCAGTACGAATATCGACTTAATCTGCATCCTAAGCCCCAATTCAGTTCTGGTACTTTTCTAACTTAGTCCATTTGCCTTTCCAACTTTCTGAAATTAGGGACAGATGATTGAGGAGGGTGCAACACATAAGTTGAAGCCAAGTCCCTCTGACTTCGAATACCTAAACAACTAGTCATATTGACTCAATACCATGATCGACCTTTACCCTAAGTCCCTGGCACTTCCCATCCTTCCATCCATCCATAAACCCAACCCTCAACCCCCTTCAACTTCAGAACCTCAACCCCCCCCCCCCATGGAACCCCTTGGAAACCTACAGAACCCCTCAGAAACCTATGGAACCCTTCTGGAGGTATTTCCTGAAGCACCTGACATGCAGATTTAACAAATATGCTGTACATGTATGCATCGACACAAATGCACCGTACGAGCATATGCCAACATGAACATGATGTATGCCTGCATGTCATATGCCTTCATATCAGCGTGTGCATGTCATACATGTGTGCATATGGCACATTCATGTCATACATGTCCATGTGGGATGTGTGTGTGTCATATGCACACACATATAACAGGAGTGAGTGTGTGTTATATGCGTATACATGCACATGTACATAGATGATCTGCTGGGTTGGGCCAGGTCACAGGTGCTCTCAGCTTGACCTATACCCAAACCCAAGGGCCCCCGACCCAGTAACCTGTGTGGGTTGGCCTAACCTGTGCTATTCTCTAGGTGCATTCCAACAGTTTTGGTCCAGCTGGCACCTGTCACTGCTCTACAGCCTCAGCTAGCTGGAAGCTCCACAAATAGCCCTAGTCAATGCAGCTGCCTTCACGCATGCTTGCAAACAAAGGTAGAGGACAAACAGTTTCTGCTAAGGTCATGTGACTCAAATGTCACATCCACCATATCCCACAAGGATCTGGCAACATTGCTCAAAATTTGATTCTAAGACTACAAATCAATGGCATAGAGCTATATGTACATGGTCTTGGTTGTAATTTTTGAAAAAAATTACTATTGCAAATGTAGTATATCTAAACTTTCAAATATCTTCCCAAGATTCATAATCATATCTTTAAGCAGTCTGACACTATCAAAAAAATTTTGGTCACAAAATTTTGTGCTGACATAATCACCTATATAAGGAAACATTCCAAATATAGAAAGACATTCCCACAGGTAAGGTAGAGGACATATGGATTCTGCTAAGGTCATGTGAATCAAGTGTTATATCTAGGGAATGTACAGGTTGGGCCAATCCACGTAGGTCACCGGGTCAGGTATCTTTGTGTGCAGGTATAGGTTAAGCCAAGAGCTCCCGCAACCCAGCCCAACCCATGGTGTCATGCATGTGCATATAACATGCACATGCCACACATGCATATGTACGACACAAATGCACCATACGTGCATGTGCCATATGTACCATATATGCATGCATATGACGTGCATATGTCACACACGTGTGGGTGTGGCATACACCTGACACCTGTCGACCCATGGGAAAAAACCCATAGGTTGACAGGTTCAGGTTTCCTATAGGTTGGGTGCAAATCACGGTTGGGTGCAAATCACCCATATCTGACCTGTGGGTGACCCATGCCATTCCCTAGTCATATCTACCATTTTGCACAAGGATATGGCAACATGCCAGATACTATTTTAGCTGAGTTGGACAAGGCTGATGTTATATAGTGTATCTCAATCATTATTTCCAACAAAACTCACCATCCTTTATAGCAGAATATAAAATTTTGACTTGACAATGAATTTTTTTGTGCCTGTGACTACGACCATGACATCATGTGACCTTAGTGGAAACCATTTGTCCTCTACCTTAGGTTTGCAAGTTTTCCATTTGGACCTCTCAGCCATTGACACCTCTTTGGCACATTCAGCTAAGGTCTCATCTAGGGAATGGCATGGGTTAGGCTAACCCACATGGGTTAGGCTAACCCACATGGGTCACTGGGTCGGGTGTCCTTGGATGCAGGTGTGGGTCAAGCTGAGAGCACCTGCAACCCGGCCCAACCCATGGTGTCATGCATGTGTGTATGACATGCACACACCACATGTACACATGGACGAGACAAATGTGCCAGACATGCATGTGCCGGATGCACCATATGTGCCATACACACACGCACCATATGCACCATACTGCATGCATGTATGACATGCACATCCTGCACATGCACATGGACAACATGCATGTGCCAAACATGCACAGGGACACATGCATATGCCACACATGCTGTATATGCCATACACATCATACGTACCATATGTGTCGTACGTGCACACATATGACATGCATGTGCCATATGCATGTGAGTGCAGCATATACCCAACACCCATCAACTGATGGGAAAAAACCCATGGGTTGACCGGTTCAGGTTTCCCATGGGTTGTGTACGGGTCACCCACATTTGCCCTGTGGGTGACCTATGCCATTCCCTAGTCACATCTGTCCTATTCATTCCTCTTAACCTGATTGACCTAGAAAACATGCCAAAGGAGTATCACAACTTCACTGATTTCTTTAGTAAAGCAAAAGCTAACACTCTAGGACCTCATTGACTGTCAAGCTTTGGGTACTGACGGACTTTGGTACTGCCGAGGGGTGTTGGCAAAAAGGTTGAGCGGACTATGGCCAAGTCCTGCAGGCCAAGAGTAGTGGCGTTGGCTTCAACATACTCGTGCATTGTGCCCTACTTGCCGTGCATGCCACCTATTTGCAATAGACAGATCCTCGGGAGGATGCTGATGATGCTGGCCCGAGTCGAGGACTTAACAGAGGGGAAGAAGGTAGAAGGGCCTAAGCCTAGTTGATACCCAGAATGAGGAAATATGTACATGCATGTCCTACTTATATAGGTTAAGAAGCGACATGTTGAATAAGGAATGTGGGACAACAAGGTATGCAGAGCATGTGGTTATTGTCCACAACGAATAAAATTAGAACAAGGAATGCAAAATGGGGATAAACAATAAAAGATAGGATAATAGAGTCGTGACTCAAGATAGGACAATAAGGAGTGGCCGAGTATAAAACAATGGAGTCGTGACCGAGGATAATACAAGGACAGGAAGTCCCGAAGTGAAGCAGATCGAGGAATGAGCAAATGGTGTGACGGAACGTGCTGAGCCTAGAACGGCGTACCAAGTGACGTGCATGCGGCGTGGACACTTGTACATGGACGTAGAATGGCTGCTCGGTTGGCACTGCCAAATAACCGGAACCTCGGTACGTGTACTTGACATTGACCTTACATTCTCAAGATCAGCTTGGAAGATGGCACCAAAATACCACATCCACCACTGTACTTACTTTCCATGTTGGAATTAGAAGTTCTCCACAAATTCCTTGATGAACATCTGAACATAGGCTTCATTAGAGCCTCCTGGTCCCTGTACAGAACACAAATCCTCTTTTTTTGAAAAAAGGATGGCTCCCTTTGGCTGTGCATTGACTTTGTGTGTCAAGTACACATACCGAATATCCGGTAACTTGGCACTACCAACTGAGCAGTCAGTTTATGTCCATGCACAAGTAGCCAAGCTGCATGCAAGTCACTTGGTATGCTGGTCTTGGCTCAGCACATCCACCCTCTACATTCCTTGTTCCCATCCTTTGCCCACTCCTCCTCATTTACCAACCATTAATCCTACCCCATCCGCTCCTTATCCCTTGACCCGCCTTACCTCGGGACATTCTGTCCTTGTGTTATCCTCGGCCATGACCCCATTGTTTTATAGTTGGTCACTCCCTATTGTCCCATCCTTGGCCACATCCCTATTATTCTATTTTCATTGTTCTATCCCCATTTACATTCCTCCATTCTATTTTTTGCTCATTGTGGACAATACCCCCACATGCTCTGCATACCTTATTGTCCCACATTCCTTATTCCACATGTCGCTTCTTAACCTATATAAGTAGGACATGCATGTACATACTTCCTCATTCTGGGTATCGACTAGGCTTAGGCCCCTTTGCTTCCCTCCTTCTGTTCAGTCCTCTACTTGGGCCGACATTCTAGGCATTCTCCCAGGTTCATCTTCTGTCCCAAATTGGTGGCATGCATGGAGAGTAGGGCCCAATGCATGAGTACATTGAAGCCAAAGCCACTACTACCGGCCTGCAGGACTTGGCTGTTCCCCATCCAATCCCTCAGCATTACCAAAGCCTGACATTGGGGCACTAAACAAAGTTACAAAGAAAGATTACCATCCTCTCCTGCTCATCATAGACCTCCTGGATGCCCCCCAAAAGGCTCAAATCTATTCAAAAATTGACCTTCAGCATGTAGGGAAATGAGCTCTAATAGATTAATATAACTTGAGTAGGAACACAAGGGACACACAGACTAGTAAAAGAACCCCTCAGTGTGTGTGGTCAACACTATTTTATAAAAGAATACTACCTAGTAAAAGAACTACAAAGTATTTAGATTATATTTTACATTAGAATCAATTTACTCACCCCCTCAGTGTGTGTGGTCAACACTGAGGAGGAAGTGGCACTGTGCACCAATGCGTGCAAATACCATTAGCCATGTGATGTCATAACCGACCGCTACTTTGAGGTTTGAGGATCGCACGCGACGCTCCCAGCAGAATTTGAATTCCAGCAATACGTTGTACAAAACATAAAAATACATATTTTAAAATCACAAAAAATAGAAGAAAAATGGAAGAAAAATAAAGGAAAGGTATACCGATGATTCCCCATCAAATAACGGGGATATTTGGCAATTTTATTTATATTAGGCTTGATTTGTTGGGCCGATCCTAATACACCCCCTCAAGCCTAATGTAAATTTAATTTTTCGGTGATCATCTTCACTTTTGGGCCAGATAGGCTGTTAGTAAGTATGTCTGCTAGCATTTGATCGGTAGGTAGATATTGAATGGTGATGTCTCCTTTTTTGAGTGAGTCATGAATGAAGTAAAGTCAGATGTCGAAATGCTTCATTCATGCATGTTGTTGTGTTGTTGATTGCCATGTGTGATGGCAATCATGGATTGTATCAAGTACACATACTGAGCATTGGTTCACTTGGGAGTGCCAACCAAACAATCAGTCTAATTCCACATGCAGGTGACCAAGTCATACACAAGTCACTTAGTATGTCGGTCTCGGCTTGGCACATTCATCATCCACATCTCCCATCTTATCCTTCATCCTGTGAAAGGCAACAAATTCCCACAGTGATGTGTTCTTCTAACTGGGCCAAAAGGCCACTATGCCAGGTTATCTGGCATTAGTCTGTGGGCACTATTTAAACAGCAACTTGTTACATGTATTCACCAACCATTGCAATGGTATGTAACACATCCACTCTTCCCTTGTACATTTTCCATTATTCCCACCCTGTTTTTATTCTTTTATTTCTCAGCCCGTTTCACCTCAGGACATTTTCTATTGTTTTATCCTTGGCCATGACCCTATTGTTTTATATTTGGTCATTTTCTATTATCTTATTCTTGGCCACACTCCTATCATCTTATTAACCACATTTCCATTGTTCTATTCTCATTTACATTTATTTGGTCTATTCTTGATCATTGTGGACAATACCTCCACATGCTCTTCATACCTTATTGTTTTCTCCATTTCTTACACCACCCTGATTCCACATCTCACTTCTCTTATGATGTAAAAGAATGACATAGTCGTAATAAATGTAATTTCTCCCAAGGTTGAAACAATGGCAAGGTTCTGAGTAGGGCTAGGCTTCAACTTGTGTGTTGCACCCACCAGATCACAATTTTGTAAAAGCAAGAGTGGAAATGAAGTCTAAGATGAATGGAAGGAAGCTGTTACAATATGAAAAGATGACATAGTCATAATAAATGTAATATCTCCCAAGGTCAAAGCAATGGCAAGGTTCTGAGTAGGGCTAGGCTTCAACTTGTGTGTTGTGCCCACCAGATCACACTGGTCCCTAATTTCATAAAAGCGAGAATGGAAATTAAGTCTAAGATGAACAGAAGGGGGCTTAGTTGAAATCTTAGTCAATTACCCGACTGAAGACTGAACTACTAAATGTAAAAGATCTTTTATAATACTCTCGAATCTACCAGGAGTTGACTAGATTCCTATAATAGATAAGAAAGTCCGAGGATTGTGAAAGTGAGAACAGAATACTATGTCCCAATCTTGATCTCCTCTGTGACATTGAGCGGTAACATATCACCCCAATTCCCAATGGAGTTACCCTATAAGGAACATAGTAGCAGATCGGATATCAGAGATAGAACAGAATTGCAAATAAGGAAAGTGGAGTGGAACATAATGAAGAAAGTATTAAATGTAAATAAAGTGAAAATAGATTTGCAAGCATATGGGGATTGACGTAAATGAGTGGAGCATATTGAGAGGTGCATGTGATGCCAAGATGGATACACAAGGTGCAATAGAATTTGAGGGCTGAGGATTATATGGATGAATAGAATTTGAGGGCTGAGGATCGTATGGATGAATAGGCGAGTGAGTGTGGAGTTAGGCTGAGTGGGCTGAATTGAATAGTTGGGCATGCCGGTGTACAGTTCCTAATAGAAGCTTAGTTGAAATATTAGTCGATTATCTGACTGAAGACTGAACTACTGAATGTACAAGATCTTTATACTACTTTCGAATCTACAAGGAGTCAACTAGATTCCTATAATAGATAAGAAATTCCGAGTTTCATGAAAAGCGAGAACAGAAATACTATGTCCCAATCTTGATCTCCTCGGTGACATTGAGGGGTGATGTGTCACCCTGATTCCCAATGGAGTTACCCTATAAGGAATGTAGGAGCAGATTGGATATCAGAGATAGAACAGAATTGTGAATAAGGCAAGTGGAGTGGAAGAAAGTGTTAAATGTAACTGAAGTGAAAATGGATTTCCAAGCATATGGAGATTGACATAAATGAGTGGAGCATATTGACAGTTGCCGTTAGGCACTGGGAATGCCGATGATGCATGGGCCGAGCACTATTGTAATAATGCCGACTTTACAATGCTGGCAGGAATCGGCCAAGTCCTGCAGACCGATTGGGGTGGCTTTGTCAAGTACATGTACCGAGTATCCGGTAACATGGCACTGCTGACTGAGCATTCAGTCTAGGTCCATGCACAGGTGACCAAGCTGCATACAGGTCACCTGGCCTGTCTGTTAAGTCTTAGTAAAGCCAATATTGAGTCGGTCAAGTCCTGTAGCTTGGCTTTAACATGCTCATGCATTGTGCCCTGCTCTTCCATGTATGCTACTAATTTGGACTAAAGGGAGACCCAGGAGGGTACTGAGGGTGTCGGTCCGAGTAAGGCACTTTAGACTAAAGAAGGGGAGATGAGAGTAGGTAAACCAAGTCAATATTCAGAGTGAGGAACTATCTATATACATCCACTACTTATATAGGTTAAGAAGCAAGATGTGGAACAGGGTGGCATAAGGAATGGAGAACAATAAGGTATGAAGGATCATGTGGAGGTAGTGTCCACAGTGATCAAGAATAGAATAAGAAATGTAAGTGAGAATAGAATAATGAAATATGGTTGAGAATAAGATAATGAGAGAGTGGATGAGAATAGAACAATGGAAAATGGCCAAAGATAAAACAATAGGGTTGTGACCGAATAATAAATGAATAATAAATGTTCCAAGGAAAAATGGGGAAGGGAATGGATGGAGAATGAGAGAATAGTAGAGGATAGAGGGGATGGGATGAGAGGAGTGATGCAGATAATGTGCCAAATGTACTGAGCCGAGACCATATACTAGTGAGGGATGATATGGGTAAGGGTCAGTCGGTTGGTATTGCCAAGTGAACCAGAGCTTGGTATCGTGGACTTGACACTGTCAGTCTCAGCTTGGCACATTTACCATCCACATTCCCCATCCCTATTCTTCACCCACTCTTCACCACTCATTATCTATTAATCCCACCCCATCCACTCCTCATTTGTCGGCCCGTTCTACCTTAGGACATTTTACCATTGTTTTATCTTTGGCCATGACCCTGTTATTTTATAGTTGGTCACCTTCTATTATCCTATTCTTGGCCACATTTCTATTATCCTATTCTCATTATTCCATTCTTCTTTACATTCCTTCATTCTATTCTTACTCAATGTGGACAATACCCCCACATGCCCTGCATACCTTATTGTTCTCCATTCCTTATTCCACATCTCGCTTCTTAACCTATATAAGTAGTTCATACATGTAGATACTTCCTCATTCTGGATATCAACTTGGCATATGCCTCCTTCTACTCTTCTCCCATCTGAAGTCCTTATTTGGGCTGGCACCCTTCCGGTACTCCTTCTGTTTGAAATCAGTGGCACACATGGAAAGTAGGGGGTAACACAAGAGTACATTGAAGCCAAGCCACCCAAAATCAGTCTCCAGGACTTGGCCAATCCCCGACAACATTGTGAAGCCGGCACTATTGCCATAGCACTTGGCCCACACATGGTTGACATTCCCGATGCCTGACAGGCTTGGCTTCAATGTACTTGTGCATTGTGCCCTGCTTTTCCATGTGTGCCACTAATTTGGGACAGAAGGAAGACTCAGAAGAGTGCCGAGAGTGTTGGCCCAAGTAAGGGATTTCAGATGGGACAAGGGAGGATAAGAAAACATAAACCAAGTTGATACTCAGAATGAGGAACTATCTACATGCATGCGCTACTTATATGGGTTAAGAAGCAAGATGTGGAATAAGGAATGGAGAACAATAAGGTATGCAGAGCATGTGGGGGTGTTGTCCACAATGATCAAGAATAGAATGAAGGAATGTAAATGAGAATAGAACAATGAAAATAGGATAATAGAAATGTGGCCAAGAATAGGATAATAGAAAGTGACCGAATATAAGACAATAGGATCATGGCCAAGGATAAAACAATGAAGAAATGTCCCAAGGTAAAATGGGCCAAGAAACAGGAAGTAGATGGGGTGGGATTAATGGATAATGGAGGGGGGAAGAGTGGATGAGGGATAGGGATGGGGAATGTGGATGGTGAACATGCTAAGCCAAGACCAACTGTCAAGTAAACGTACCGAGGTTCCGATTATTTGGCAGTGCCAACCAAGCAGCCATTCTATGTCCACGTACAAGTGTCCACGCTGCATGCACGTCACTTGGTACGCTGTTCTCAGCTCGGCATGTCCACCACACCATCTGCCCATTCCTCGATCCGCTTCACCTTGGGACTTCCTGTCCTTGTTCTATCTTCGTGCGCAACCCTTGTTTTATAGTCATGCACTCTCTATTGTCCTATCCCTGACCCATTCCCTATTATTCTATTGTTTATTGTTTTATCCCGGTTTACATTCCTTGTTCTAATTTTACTCATTGTGGACAATAACTGCATGCTCTGCATACCTTGTTGTTCCACATTCCTTATTCCACATGTCGCTTCTTAACCTATATAAGTAGGACATGCATGTACATATTTCCTCATTCTGGGTATCGACTAGGCTTAGGCCCTTCTACCTTCTTCCCCTCTGTTAAGTCCTCGACTCAGGCCGGCATCATCAGCATCCTCCCGAGTACCTGTCTGTTGCAAATAGGTGGCATGCACAGCAAGTAGGGTGCAACGCACGAGTACGTTGAAGCCAACGCCACTACTCTTGGCCTGCAGGACTTGGCCATTGTCCGTCCGACAACCTTCGGCAGTACCGAAGTCCGTCAGCAACCGAAGCTTGACACCAACATAACAAGTGATGCGGCTTGGTCACTTACATGTGGAAATAGACTGATTGCTCGGTTGGCACTGCTGAGTTACCGGATACTTGGGACATGTACTTGACAGTTGTATGTGATGCCAAGATGGATACATGAGGTGCATAGAATTTGAGGGCTGAAAAGCATATGGTTGAATAGGTGAGTGAGGGTGGAGTTAGGTTAAATGGGCTGAATTGAATAGTTGGGCATGCCAGTACAATGGTTCCTAATAGTATCCCCCCCTTATGGCTGAGTCCCACAAGGCCGCAGAAATGAAATCATAGACAAAAGGCCCAGTTGGAGTTCAGAATTGTGAAAGCATATAAGAGGGCTGTGAGGGAGTTTGGGAGGTATCCATCGTCAACTTCACCAATGGAAACTTCATATATCAACCCTGCCTATGTGCAGAAGCTCATGGGTCTCTACCCCTCACCCATCACCAGCTATCTTAAAGGCAACAACACCACTCATCCTGTCAATGTCTCTACCCCTTTGACGTTGACTATTGAGTGCAGCAATGTGTTTCTTGAACAAGGATACATTGATGTATAAGAGCCATGGATTGAAGGAGCACATTTAAAAAGTGTAAAGGTGAGTAAAGCATCACTTTGGATTTCTTTATTTTGCTAATCATTTGTTGTAGTATCCTTGTTTACAGATGTGTTATGACAAGGAAGATGTACATGGCATCTTCTATTGAAAGGCAAAGTTAGGCAAAGACAATGATCGAACACCTTGGTTGCATGGACACATCACCAAGAAGCCTTGCAAGCACTGCAAAAAGTGAGGCAATATATGTCCGAGGAAGTGGGATGGAGACTTGGATTTGGGTGCATGCATGTGGTGTGGTGAGAGGGGTGTTGGGTGCAGCATAAATGAGAGAGGTTGAGGGACTAGTAAGAGGAAGAATAAGGGAAAGGATAAGGGGAAAGTCAGGGAGAGGAATCCCGAGGACGAGAGAAGTCTGAGGTCAAAGAAAAGGGCAAGGGGAGGTACACCAGAGGATGATGAAGGACAGAGTGAGGTGGGCCCCTTGAAAAGGCTGAGGTTAGAGCCTCTAGTGCATACCCCCCTTTTCCTCCCCAGCTCGCCCACTCCCTAGCCTCTTGAGTCGCTTCTTCAATGCCAACTGCAGTGCCAACACCACGTATACTAGTGTCATCACCCACACCGCCACCTCCTACACTGCCTCCTCCCCCACCTCCAGCTCCCTCACCACCACCACCACCAGTTCCCTCACTGCCTCCTGCAGTCGTCCCCCCTCTGCTGCCCATAGCCCCTGCATCTCCCCAGCGTTCTCCAGTCATTGCATTGACTGCCGCTCTCATGGAGCTTAGGCAGTCTGTCATGCTCTTCATCAGGAAATGGCAGAGAATAGACACAAAAATTCTGAGGGGCACATTGCAAATGAGGAATTGTGAGTGGAGGTGAGGAACCTATCTCTGCAGTTGTCATATCAGAGGTTAGTGAGCAGGGAAGTGGTGCCTGAGCCTCTTAGAGTGTGAGGGAATTGGGAAAACTGGGTGGGTAAACCTGAGAATGTGTGGGATGACATTGAGGAAGGAGAGTTGGAAATAGGAATGTATAATAGAAGTAATAATTGGACTTCAAAGGAATAATAATTTTTGTATAATATTTTTTTTTGTTTTGTTTTCAGAATTGAACTTGAACTGGATGAAGGAATGAATTGGAATTGTGAGTCGGAATGAATGAGTGGATCAGAATTGAGAGTTGAACTTGAAAATGGAAAGAAGAAGCTGAATTGCGAGTGGAATTGAGTGGATGAACTTGAAGATGGAAGGAAGGAGCTGAATTGCGAGTGGAAAGGATGATAATGAAATGGAATGAGAAAGAGTGACTGGAAGAGAAATTGTGAGATGCTTATGGAATGGGTAATGGTCCAGGTTTGGATGGGTATGACTTGTGAAAGTCTTGAATGAGTTCTGAAGCATGATTGAGTTCTGTTGTGAGGAGCCATGAAGTTTCTTCATGTGTGCCTTCGTACCCTGCCCACCACACTAAATACAACAAATTGCATGCCATACATCTGTTATCGATCTTCGAGTCAAGGATTTCAGATATCTGGAATTCAGTTTTGCCATTGATGATGACTGGAGGCAGAGGTGGTTGAATGCAATTAGGAATGGGATTAGGAGAGGCTGGCTCGAGCATTGAAACATGGAATACAGGGTGTACTGCATTCATGTAGTCTGAGAGTTTCAGAGTAACTGAGTGAGTACCAGGATGTGCAATGATTTCAAATGGACCCAAAAACTTCTCAGCTAGCTTTTTTGCAGGACAAGTAGTCCTAAAGAATTGAGCTTTGACAAACATGAGACTGCCGATAGGGAAGTTTGGGGATGGAAGTTGTTTAGCATCTGCTGAGGTCTGGTACATTTGTTGAGCTTTGAGAATACTGATTTGAAGCTGCTGGTGCAATTTGTCCAGGTCAACTACAAAGTCTTGTACTCAGGATGAAGCAAGGTCACATTCGGGATGAATGATGAAATTGGAATGATAGCCTTTGTTGGCAAAGAATGGCAAGGCTCCTATAGTGGCACTGGGAGCATTGTTATAGGTGAACTCTGTGAGGGGTAGTAATGAAGCCCAATTGTCTTGTTGATAGTTGAAATAGATGTGAAGGTACTGCTCTAATGTCTGATTAGTATGTTCCATCTGGCCATCGCCTTCTGGGTGATTGTCAGGCATCGGTAATGCCAATGATACCATTGGGAGTTGGTTAAGTCCTGGAGACTGATTGGGGTGGCTTGGCTTCAACGTACTTGTGTGTTGCACCCTACCTTCCGTGCTGTCAGGCTTTGGGAATGCCGAGAGGTCAGACGGGGAATGGCCAAGTCCTGCAGGCTGGGAGTAGTGGCTTTGGCTTCAATGTACTTATGTGTTGCACCCTACTTGCCCTGCATGCCACCAATTTGGGACAGGGGGAATACTCGGGGAGTGCCAGAAGTGCCAGCCCGAGTAGAGGACTTTACAGAAGAAGGAGAAGGTAAGGGGCCTAAGCCTAGTCGATACCCAGGATGAGGAAGTATGTACATGCATGTCCTACTTATATAGGTTCAAGAGGCGACATGTGGAATAAGGAATGTGGCACAATAAGGTATGTAGAGCATGTGGGGGTATTGTCCACAACGAGTAAAATTAGAATGAAGGAATGTAGATGGGGATATGACAATGAAAATAGAATAATAGAGACGTGGCTGAGGATAGAACAATAGGGAGTGCCAGACTATAAAACAATAGGGTTGTAGCCAAGGATGAAACAAGGACAGGATGTCCCAAGGTGAGGCGGATCGAGGAATAAGGAGTGGATGGGGTAGGATTAATGGTTGGTGAATGAGATAAAGTAAATGAGGGATGGGGATGAGGAATGTGGATGGTGGGTGTGCCGAGCCAAGACCGGCACACCAAGTGACTTGCATGTGGCTTGGACACCTGTGTGTAGGCATAGTCTGACTGCTTGGTCAGCATTGCCAAGTTACCGGACATTCGGTACGTGTACTTGACACATGCATGCCACTGATTTCTGACTGAAGAGGTACCCATGAGAGTGCCGAGGGTGCCAGCCTAAGGGAGGGCTTCAGATGGGAGGAGAGAGGACAAGGAGGCTTATGCCAAGTTGATATCCAGAATGAGGAACTAGCTACATGCATGCACTACTTATATAGATTAAGAAGTGAGATGTGGAATAAGGAATGGAGAACAACAAGGTATGCCAAGCTTGTGGAGGCATTGTGCACAATGATTGTAAGGAATGGGGATGAGAATAGAACAATGAAAGTGAGAAATAGAAATGTGGCCAAGAATAAGATAATAGAAAGTGACCTACTATAAAACAATAGGGTCATGGCCGAGGATAAAACAATGATCAAATGTCCCAAGGTAAGGCAGACCAAGGAACAAGGAGTAGACAGGGTGGGATTAATGGATGATGAATCAGGAAGGAGTGGATGAGGGATGGGAATGGGGAACATGGATGGTGAATGTGCCTAACTGAGACCGGTGTTCTAAGTGACTTGCGTGCAGCTTGGTCATGTGCATGGACATAGACTGATTGCTCGGTCAGCAGTGCCAAGTTACTGGATACTTGGTACGTGTACTTGACAGTGAAAGCCTGAGGTGAAATGCAACTTCATATTGAGGGCTTTCCTGAGAGAATGCCAGAAGTGGGATATAAATTCCAAGCCTCTATCTGAAGTGACGTGAGAAGGAATGCCATGTTTGGAGAATACATGAAGTACAAAGAGTTCTGTGAGTTGAGCAGATGTAATGGTATTGGATGTAGGAATGAAGATAGATCCCTGCCCATTTGGCCAACTTGGCCCATTTTTTCTTGGCCAATTCAGCTGCTTCCTCAGCCAGTCTCTTTTCCTCTGCAGCCTTGGCCGCTGCCTCAGCCACCTTCTTTGCAGCCTCAGCAGCTTCTTCATCTGCCTTCCACCGAGCCTTGGTGGCCTTTCACACTATCACACTATCTGTTCCACCTTCTCCTTTTCCTCCCGCTGGTGCTGCCAGATGAGCTGATTCTCCTCGCACCTCTTCATTTCATCATCAGTTTTGGCACCCATTTTTTCCATTAAAAAAGTTGTTGATGGGGGGTAATGATGTGGTTGGCTGATGGGAAGCCTAGGAATTTTCCCATACAATCCATGATGTCACATCGGCGCCTGGAACTCTATTTTAAAACTCTGCCTACCAGTTTCATGGGTTCAGCCACTAGGGTGGTAATACTGTCAAGTCTACAATACCAACCTCCGATTCACTCAGCAGTACTGACCGAACAACCCTTACCATTTAATCCCACACACCAGTGACAAGTCATTCCTCACTAGTATATGGTCTCGGCTCGGTACATTCAGCTCATCATTTGGTTCACTCTCCTCATCCCATCCCCTCTATTCTTTGTTACTCTTCATTCTCCATCCTTCTCTTTACCCATCTCCCTTCAGGACATTTACTATTCACTTATTATTCAGTCATGGCCCTATTGTTTTATATTCAGCCACTTTTTATTGTTCTATTTTCATCCATACTCCCATTATTTTATTCTCGACCATACAGTGACCCACAACTGAGTCAATGTTTGGTGCTTTTGGATGATTCATTGAATAGCTTTGAATGTAAAACATGTATGAAAAAAGTGTTGGTGCATCGAAGAAAGAATCTGATCAGGGCTATGCAACCATTAAAAAATTATGTGATTCCGATCAGGGGTGATGAGGATATGGGCAATTCAAATCAAGGGCCCATTGACTTAGTTTTGTGAGAGGGTATCAGAGAAATAGTAAGTTGCAATTCTAGTACTTGATATTGCCCCCTTAGCCTTAATTACTGCCTCATGTCTTCTAGGCATACTCTCTATCAAATTCTGACACACCTCTGGTGGTATGTTATTCCATGCCTCCTTTACTCTCTTCCAAATTTGCCAAACTCCCTTGGGTGGTGTTGGATACTCCTTAAGCCTGTTTTTTTTGCATGATCCCAGAGGTGCTCAATAGGATTCAGGTCTGGAGACTGCGCAGGCCAGTCAAGGAGAGTGATATTGTTGTTTTCCATCTAGTTCTTGGCCTTCTTTGACTTGTGCTTTGGGTCATTGTCCTGTTGAAAAATTACCTGTTCCTCAGGAATTCTACTTTCCTCCAGGCTGGGAAGCAGGTGGTCTTCCAAAATGGATGCAAACTGATCAGCATTCATCTTCCCCTCAATCTCTGCAAGCTGGCTAACACCATTCCATCCCATACACCCCCATACTATAATGTGTCCCCCTCTAAACTTGACTGTCCTCTGCACCTCTCTCTCAATCAACCCCTCCCCCTTCTGTTTCCAGACCCACTTCCTCCCATCTGACCCAAACCTGTTGATTTTGGTATCATCTGACCAAATGACCCTCTTCCAGTCCTCTACAGTCCACTCTCTGTGCTTCAAAGCAAAGGCCAACCTCAGCTATCTATGCCTTGCACTGAGGAAGGGCTTTTTCTTCTTCACCACAGCCTTGAATGAGTGTTTCCTGAGAACTCTTCTGACTGTTTCTGAGGAGACTGGGTGGGGGATTATTGTATTGATGTGTTTGGTAACCTGAGTAGCATTGGCAGCTCTGCCAGTAGCAATTTGTGATAAAATAGTATGTTGATCTCTAGAAGAAAGCTTGGGGGGATGACCTCCAGAGGAGCAGGGCTGGTTGGGATGGAGAGTTCTGAGAGTCCTGGATACTGTAGACTGGCAGAGGCCAAGTCTTGAGGCAATAGTGTGAGTGGAATGACCATGAGAGGCCAAGGAGAGGATGTTTTCTTTTTGAGCAGAGGAAGTGGGGTGCATTGGAGTGTAGTGAAGTTCTGGACATGTTGGAGGAGATTAAATACCTTAATTTGAGTTCTCATGAAAGATAAGGTTACCATAGTAACCATCTATCAAGGGTTGCATGTTTATAATAGATGGAGCATCAGATTCTGATTGTTCTGATACCATCTTACAAAACTGAGTCAATGGGCCCTTGATTTGAATTGCCCATATCTTCATCACCCCTGATCAGAATTATATAATTTTTAATGGTTGCATAGCCCAGATCAGATTTGTTCCTTGATACACCAACACTTTTTTCATATATGTTTTACATTCAAAGCTATTCAACGAATAGTCCAAAAGCACCAAACATTGACTCAGTTTTGTGAGTCACTGTATTTCATTGTTCTATTCTCGTTTACATTCCTTATTCTATCCTTGATCATTGTGGACAATACCTCCACATGTTCTTCATACCTTATTGTTCTCCATTTCTTATGCTACCCTGATTCCACATCTTGCTTCTTAACCTATATAAGTAGCAAATGTATGTAGATAGTTCTTCACTCTGAATATCAACTAGGTTTGTGCCTTCTTGCCCTCCCTTATTCTGTCTAAAGTCCTTTACTTGGGCCAACACTCTCGGCACTCTCCTGGGTATCTCATCTGTTCCAAATCAGTGGCATGCATGGAAAGTAGGGTGCAACACATGAGTACATTGAAGCCAAGCCACTCCAACCGGCCTACAGGACTTGGCCATCTCCTGCCAGCATCGTGAAGTTGGCATTATTACTATAGTGCTTGGCCCATGCATTGTCGGCAGTACTGGTGCCTGACAGAGTGCAGGACCATATACAGTACGGGACAAGCAAACTCAACCAATTTGGTTTTGAGTAATCGGGAATTTTTTGTGCCAAACTAATGTTAGATTCAGATTCAGAATGTCAAAATACGTCCACAAAACATGTTCTGAAGTTTTTGCAACGAGTTTTAAGTGTGGCCAAATTTTTGGGCCTTTTCAGCACAATTTTTCACCCAAATCTCGTTATTGTCGAAGCTAACCTGCACATATTTCCCCTCAATTATATCACAAGTGGATGTACAAGGTATTGGCTCATTCAATAACATGCCACCGAATGCTCAGATTATCTTCTCAACTGCTGTCATGGTGCCATAATGCACGAGACTGATGCAGACTACTCCATTATCTGCACTTCTCACCCTAGATCTTCAAGGAACCCAGAGAGAACATGTGTAACTTGATTATGAGCATATATGCATGGAAGTGATCAGGATTTAGAAATACAGGTGTTGAACAGAAAGAAATATATAGAATGCCTTCGTGTTAACACACCGCGCCTTGCTGGTCGACTTGCTCAATGATGTCCCTGCAGAGCATGCCTTTGCCTGTGGGATCACCTCCACCATGACCTGGTTGGTGCGCATGATGTGCAGGTCTCTAAACCTACGAAGCACTTACGCAGGCTGGAAAGGACCGTCAGGAGTGACTCCATAACGGTTTATTCGTGTAGTTCTAAGAGCGCATACGTGTGTTCCAAGGTCTCGTCCAGCGTCCGCGATCGATTTGGTGCGCAGTAATTCTTCGGAATTTATGGGAACGGGATCTGTGGATGCATAAGAGAGAGCACAGAGGTACATCAAGACAGAAGCTGCCGAGTATGAGAGTTTGTACCTTTGTACACCGGGCTGCAGTTTGACGGGAAGGCTGTCGTATTGGGGGGAGTGGAAACGGTGGTTGACGGAGGGTATGCTGGATGGTGTAACGCTTCGTATCAGGTAATGTGGGAGGTAGATGCGATGGAAAAGAAGGTATTGTCAAAGGAGAACGCGAAAGTGATCACAACCTCTGAACGGTACTGCCCGTTTGCGGAGAGATACTTCTGGCCGCCCTAAAAGTGGATGGTAGCAGATCAGAGAGTGATCTTGTGCGTTGCGCACGCCATCAACGTTTAATGATTACGAGGGAAATGGGAGAACGTGGTGAAAAGGGCACATGGATGTGAAGAGGCAGGATCCCGTGAGTGGGTGCAGCGGTTGGGAGATGGCGATTTGGAGGATTTTGTGTTCCGTATTTGCTTTTGTTTTCACACTTTTACTGGAATCATACACTACTCAATCATAGCTATTGTTTGCACATTTTTTCCATATTTTTCGGTTTTTTTTTGGGGTGTGGCCAAAATTTTGACATGTCCAAAATAAATAAAAATTTATAAAAAAATTGGCTCGTTATATTGACTTTATTTTGATGTTAGATACTTCATTTAATGGTCTATTATCGATTTCAATGAGCCGATTTTGCCAGAAAATTGGGTCGAAATTTTTGGTTGAGTTTGCTTGTCCCGTACTGTACCCTTTAGTCCTCTTCCTCCCAAACCCCTATCCTTGGATTGAATACTGGAGAAATTGTGGAAGATATGTTGCCTATGACCTGGAAATACTCCCAGATGACTCAGTCCCCTGACTCATCCTAAGGCCCCTCAGGAGTAGTGGACAAGGTTGTTAGATGTTTATTGGTGGACTTCCTTATTGTTTCTTTTATATGTTTCCTCTTTTCTTGGTATGACTTGACCTGTTTCCTATTCTGTTAAGTCTTTTCTTGTTATTACTCATCATCCTTACCTATTTGGTTAGTCTTCCCCTATCATAGACCCTAGCCCCTAATTGCGAAGCCTCGATGCTGTACCATTTCTCCAGAGTTTTTCTATAGTTTCCTCTTTTGTATACTTTGTTCTCATGCTTTGTCATTCAACTGACATAGCCAATCTCTTGCATCGTTTTGCATTGTTGGTTGGTTTTTGTATATAAAGGCCTCTGTGTCAAGTACACATACCGAGGTTCCGGTTATTCGGCAGTGCCAACCAAGCAGCCATTCTACGTCCACGTACAAGTGTCCATGCCGCATGCACGTCACTTGGTACGCCGTTCTAGGCTTGGCACGTTCCGCCACACCATTTGCCCGTTCCTCGATCCGCGTCACTTTGAGACTTCCTGTCCTTGTATTATCCTCGGTCACGACTCCATTGTTTTATACTCGGCCACTCCTTATTGTCCCATCTTGAGTCACGATTCTATTATCCTATCCTTTATTGTTCTATCCCCGTTTTGCATTCCTTGTTCTAATTTTATTCGTTGTGGACAATACCCACATGCTCTGCATACCTTGTTGTCCCACATTCCTTATTCCACATGTCGCTTCTTAACCTATATAAGTAGGGCATGTATGTACATATTTCCTCATTATGGGTATCGACTAGGCTTAGGCCCTTCTACCTTCTTCTCCTCTGTTAAGTCCTTGACTCGGGCCGGCATCATCAGCATCCTCCCGAGTATCTGTCTGTTGCAAATAGGTGGCATGCATGGCAAGTAGGGCGCAACGCACAAGTACGTTGAAGCC
>QLPI01009880.1:525-27002 GCA_003314275.1 Chroogomphus rutilus
ATAAAAATAATTTTATAAAAAAATTGGTTCGTTATATTGACTTTATTTTGATGTTAGATACTTCATTTAATGGTCTATTATCGATTTCAATGAGCCGATTTTGCCAGAAAATTGGGTCGAAATTTTTGGTTGAGTTTGCTTGTCCCATACTGTAAAATAGGATGGAGATGGTTTATTGGTTTCCTCTTTTTATTTGGCATGTCCCTGCATGTCCGTCACTGTGTCTTCTTTGGAGATGCTTGAGAACATGCAATATTCTTCTAAAATACCATCGACATGAATGTGACACACATAGTTCAGGGACCTGCCCTACCTACCTCTGCATCTAGTCGCAAGTGCCCCCCGGTCATCCCAGACATCTATTTCAAGAGACCACCTCTCATTCCTCACAAATCCCAATGGGCGGAGAGTGACCGCTGCTGGGTACCTATCAAGGATCACAAAAGGGGGCTGATAGGAAAAACCAAACATGAGGTGCAAGAAGTACTCTGACCAGTGGAGTGGTCGTTGTCATCTTTCCTTGTCGTAAAGCCTAAGAACACATATTAGGACATAGAAGAGATGAAGCCGATGCTCCAAATAGGAGTCTGCGGTCTTCTGACTTGGCCATTGGATTGCAGTGCGATGTTCAATGAGGCACAGAATGGTTAGGCATCAAGATGCCACTGTGGAGAGGAGTGTCTAAATATGAGAAGTGGTGAGTACCTAAGGACTTGAGGGAAGCTGGTGCAAGTACAGCCCATGCTGAAATGCTAAGGTTACGTTGACACAGTCTGGCCTAGTGTCTCAACAAAAGCGAGTAACTAGAGTTCGAAGTGAGTGACTAAGGACTACTGACTTTGAACTCAGCTGACTGTACAGTGTGAGTGCAAATGGTCACAAATAAACGAGATAAGATAGGATTGTGAGTTATTCTTTTAACAGCCCGTCTGTCAAGTGCACGTACCGAGGCCCGGTAGTTCGGCAGTGCCGATCAAGTACCCAGCCGGTGACCAAGCGACATACTTAATACACTGTCCCCGGTTCGGCACATCCCTCGTTCCCATTCCTTATCCCCATTCCTTACCCACCTTATCCTACTCACCAACCCAATAATCCTACCCGTTCCACTCCTCGTCCCCCAACCCATCTTACCTTGGGACATCTTATCCTTGTCTTAACTTTGGCTACGACCTCCTTGTTTTATAATCAGCCACTCCCTATTGTCCTATCCTTGGCCACGTTCCTATTATTCTATTTTCATTGTCCCATCCCCGTTTACATTCCTTCATTCTAATTATACTCATTGTGGACAATACCCACATGCCCTGCATACCTTATTGTCCCACATTCCTTATTCTACATGTTGCTTCTTAACCTATATAAGTAGGACATGCATGTACATATTTCCTCATTCTGGGTATCGACTAGGCTTAGGCCCTTCTACCTTCTTCCCCTCTGTTAAGTCCTCGACTCGGGCTGGCATCATCAGCATCCTCCCGAGTATCTGTCTGTTGCAAATCGGTGGCACGCATGGCAAGTAGGGCACAACGCACGAGTACGTTGAAGCCAATGCCACTACTCTTGGGCTGCAGGACTTGGCCATTGTCTGCCCGACCTTTCGGCAGTTCCGAAGTCCGTCAGTACCTGAAGCCTGACACCGTCCGTGAGCACAAAACAGAAACTCTGTCCATATGGATTATTAATGGTGTTTGGCTTATATGTGGTTTGTCTAGGTTAATGTGTTGGGTGACAGTTGAGGATTGTTGTAGATTTATTGTATCTACTCTATTCTTATTTGTTTTTGGTTTTATTTTATTTTTTGTGTATATATGCTATCTGCTGCACAATACAAAGGTTTTGAGTTTGAGTAAGCGCTGACCCAGGGAGGTAGCTGTTGGAATAATTCGACCGGCATGCATTGCTGTGTCACATTAGTCACACTTCCTTTGTAATATCCCCATCTGTTTGCAATGAGCAACCACCTTTGCTCAAGCCAAACAGTTCAATCTTCTATCCTGGTTCAGTGTACTTGGAGATTTCAACACAAACAGATCATGGGTTGCTCCCGTTAACCACCACATACACTGATAGGGACCATTGAACCTACTCCAGCACCCTTTTTGTGTCATTGCACTATGCAGCATTTTTCATGTCATTGCACTTCATGGAATATACCGCTCATTCCTGATATCATTGCAACTCTCATTTCATGGTTTGACTTTTTGTGTTAAACAAAATTTTGTGTCAACATCATTCCCAACTTGGATTGTGCTGTTACAACTCAGCTCCTGAAACTCACCGGTACCAACTGGCATAAATGGTGGAAGGAGACAGAGGTTGTTTTCATGTGGATCAATTGTGGAGGCTGTATCAGTCATCTCTTTGTTGAGACGAGAGCCAGAGGAGGCAGGGGATTAGGGAGGAATTAGAAGGAGAGATGGAGTTGAGAGCACATAGAAGTGCATATATGCTGAGAAAGGACATAAAGATATATTTAGGAACAAGGGAACACTAAGACAAACAAAAGTAACATTAGAAAGACTAGGAAAAGTACATACAGAGGTACCACATGCATATAGAGATGGCAGATTGAGATACGGTGGCCTATATGCTAGGTGCCCACTGAGGTAGAGAGATACAAGGGATGAAAAGAAAACAGATGCACCCAGAGCAGGGTCTATGGGGCAGAAATAGGTCATAGGACATATAGAGACAGAGAGGCATACCACTCACGGACTAGGGAACAGGGGAGGACACATTCAGGGTGCATATATGCAGGTGACATGCACTTACCGGCAGGAAAACGGGGTGTGATGTCGATACTGGAGTCGAGGGCACTGTAGGAAGCAGCAAAGAGTATTTTCACATTGAGTAGGATCACACGAACAGGGTGGACAAAAATATATTGGAAATGCGGCAATTTACATCGGGTCGACCGTATATAGACACCATCTCAGGGTAGTTACAGAGGAGATTATATTCAGGACTTGAATTCTCTATAAGAGACAGATAGCTAGACAATAACAAATTAGTCTTGCACTCAAAGAACACTGTTTATCATCGTAACCGACGAAGTCTGGATCGCTTGTGTCATTATACCGGGCTACTACCTTCATCGTTATCACTCACGTCCCCAGGCCCAATGGGAATATTATATTGAGTTTACTATGATGTAACTGCAAGTTTACTCACACTTTCCATAGAGACTATCACTATCAGGCAATCACTTGGTCCCCTGCATACCCACAGTTACCATCATGTGACCCTGAGCCATATCGGGCTAGATCCATCAGGGCAATATATATTGTTGTCTGGACACACTGGGAACCATTCTTGATACATATCAAAGTACACTCATGCTGGTATTATATGCTGATATACCAGAGTCATTCACAAGCGACTGTCGTCTACCTGTGCATCCCCTGTAGCCACCTCCCTTGGTCAGTGCTTAGTCAAACTCAAAACCTTTGCATCAAGCAGAGGACTGTCTACAATAAAATATAATAAAGACAAAAACATATTAGATAAATATAAGAACATTACATCCTCTAAATAACCTTCCTTCCATAGTCACCCAGGACATTCACCTAGACTCTTCACACATTTGCCAGGAAGATTTCCATCCTACTCTATCAATTGAACCCTGGATACATGCATGCAACAGAACTTGTAGTGGATCTACCCCCCCCTACATACTGGATCATCATAGGACTCAGGGATTTGCGATGGATGTTAAGGAGTTTTGGATTTCAGGAGGTGGATGCAGAGTTGATGCTGCTTGAGGAGGTGTGTTGGAATAATTTGACCGGCATGTGTTGCTGTGTCACATTAGTCACACTTCCTTTGTAATATCCCCATCTGTTTGCAATGAGCCACCACCTTTACTCAAGCCAAACAGTTTAATCTTCTATCCCAGTTCAGCATACTTGGAGATTTCAACAGCGGCTACAGGGGATGCACGAGTATGCAAGAGTCACATATAGGTATTCTTAGTACTATTAATCTTTAGTACCAGTGTGAGTGCTTTGTGGTATGTATCAATCTTTATTTCCAGCATGTATGGAGACCTGGTTATGCATGCTGATTGGTCTAGCCTGATTTGGTGTTGGGAATACAAACCGCCACGCCCGAAATCCCCGATTAGTAAGCAAGGCCATTATTGGCTGTTTTAGGTCTTGCGCAGCTGCAAGACATTCTTATTATCTCAATTTTTATATGAATTTATTGTCTACAAAGATTATAAGTAGTTACAGCCTATGTACAGTTTCCCTCAGTGGTTTGACATCGCGCAAACACTGAGGTAAGACATTGTCCGATTCTGATATTATATTTAGCTTACCTGTACGCTACAGATATATTGTCATATAGGTAAATACTAGTGGTTTGACATCACACAAACACTGAGATATATTGTCATATAGTCTACATATTGTTACAGGTTATTGGGCCCCGCTCCCGCTCACATACCTTAAGAGTTATCTCCTGAACCTTCCCACTCCAATGTCCACAACAGCTCTAACCACCACCGATATCCTCCCCTCCTCAGTCCTGAAGCTCATGCCAAACGGTTTGAACTGGACAGCATTTACCATGCACTTCCAGGATGCCATCGAGGCCAAGGGCTTGTGGGGATATTTCGATGGTACCGCTGTCTGTCCCACTCTGAGCTTACCTCCCACTGCTAAAGAAGAGGCGGCCCTTGCTCAGTGGACAAAGGGTGACTGTTTAGCAAAAGCCCTGCTCACTCACCGTATCCTGGACTCAACCCTCATATGAGTCCATAGTAAAACATCCCTTAAAGACCGATGGGACCTAATATGGACCGAGTACTCAACTAAAGGGGCCTTCGCTCAGGCTAATTTGCACTCCCAGTTTATGGAGTCGAAATGTCCTGACAAAGGAAACATCTGTGAATTTCTAGATAACCTCCGAGTCAAAAAAGAGGAACTAGCAACTTATGGGGTAAACATCGAGGAGAAAGACTATCGTTCCACCATTATCAAGTCCCTATCCCCTCACCTATCCTCTTTTGCATCAAATTTGCTTGCGGGAGCTAAATTATACAGCTCATCAAAAACGATTGACCTGGACGAGCTCATTTCACTCACATCAGAAGAGTATGAGCATCACCAAGCTCAATGTGCTCGTCACAATGCAAGCACCCCTAAAGGAACTGAAAAAGACGAAGCTCTGTTAGTAGCTTCAAACAACAAAGGGGGACGCACTCTGCAGAAAGTGCCTGGGATGTGTTGGAACTGTGGAGATAGAGGGCACTACAGGAACAAGTGTCCTAAACCTGCGCGCATTACTGGAGATAAGAAAAACGACTCACAGACGAAGAGCGGCACCGCTAATGCTGCTGTTGAATCCAATCTCGAAATCGAAAGCGCCTTTTTGGCCGACGAGCTCTTTGAGTCCGACTCAGAGCTCCCAGAACTGGTGTCAGTTTCAGACTCTGACTCCGATATCGAAGTTAAAGGGAACAGCATGGAAGACTGGTTCTCCGAGATTGGCGATGACCCTGACAGTGAAACGGAAAAGTCACCTGCAACTGATGAAAGCGATACATTTTCGCTTATCAGTGATGACTCGAACCTTGCCAGCATCGATCTGGAAGACGCACACGCTGCTTGCATTGAAGTTGACAAATCAACTGCAAACTCACCTTCTATTGAAGTGTACAACTCAGGGTGTACAAGGCATATTACACCCTATCGCGATGAAATTCAAAACTTCGTCGAAATTCCTCCTAAGTCATTCCAGGCTGCAAATAGACAGAGTTTTAATGCAGTAGGAACCAGAGAAATGGTTATCGATGTACCAAATGGTGTCAATGTCTCCAAACTGAAGCTCTCAGAAGTTTTGTACTCACCTGATGTGGGTTACATGCTCGTGTCGGTCGGACGACTCGACGATGCCGGTTTTGCCGTGACATTTGCAGATGGCAAGTGTGTTATATGAAGGGAAAGTGGAGAACAAGTTGGCACAATTCAGAAATCTGGACGTGGCTTATACCGAGTCACTCATGAGTGCAATATAGCAAACTCTGCAATGGAGACACTCACCTTGGAACAACTCCACCGTCACCTAGGTCACATTTCACCTGAAGCAGCTAAAAGACTCGTCACCAAAGGTTTTGTAATGGGGATCAAGCTAGATGGCTTACCTTTGGTGGACCCCTTCTTTTGTGAATCATGTGTATATGTGAAAGTGACCCGCAAGTCCATCCCCAAGATCTGAGAAGGCAAAAGTGCCTTCCATTTTGGCAACGAAATACACAGTGACCTGTGGGGACCAGCACCAGTTGCAACAAAGGCTGGAAAGCATTATTATATCACTTTCACAGATGATATGACATGCTTAACTCACCTATACCTTCTGCGCACTAAAGATGAGGCCCTTGCTGCCTATAAAGAATATTCTTCTTGGTGTGAGACACAGCTCATGACGAGCATCAAGACCTTGCATTTGGACCGAGGAGGAGAATACCTAGGGAAGAATTTTGAGCTTTATCTCAAATCAAAGGAAACAGCGCAAAAACTTACCATACATGACACTCCTCAGCACAACGGTGTAGCTGAGCGACACAACCGAATGATTGTAGAGTGCATACGAGCACTCTTGCATGCGAGTGGTCTTCCAAGATTTCTGTGGGGAGAAGCTGCTTGTCATGTAGTCTGGTTGATGAACAGGACACTCACCAGGGCTGTTGAAGATAAAATGCCTTACAAAGCTGCACTTAAAGAAAAACCAGATTTACGGGATGTGCGCGAATGGGGAGAGAAAGTCTGGGTCTGTACCGAGAATGGAGACAAGCTGGGTGGATGTGTACCTGAGGGGGGTTGGTTAGGCATCGATGATCGCAGCAAAGGATGTCGAGTTTACTGGCCTGACAAGCAAACGGTCACCGTGGAGCGTAATATCTACTTTGACCCATCAGCTTCTTGTATCGAGGGGGAGGATTGGCAGGTAGTCGAAACAAAAAACTGACTTACCAGTATCCAAACCGACTGTTACCACTGCACCCCCAATCACTGAAATGAATCCAACCGATTCCGAGAGTGAAATACCTGCAAAACGTATACGCAAACCTAGTCAGTGCATCCGGGATATTCTAGAAGGTCACGGCACTTCAACTCACTGACTATCTGACCCTGCTATCATAACAGGAATCCAACTACCCACCATCACAGAAAAAGCTACTCAAGTTCTGGAGGGAGAGGGATTAGCTGATTGGATGATGTTGACAGAAGATGCAAACGAGTACTTACTAGTGGCTGAAACAAGCGAGGTTGAGGCTATAGAGCCCGGATCCTTGGCAGAAGCAAGATGCCATCCAGACTGGGAGCTATGGGAGAGCGCTATACATGAAGAATTAGCCGTACTAAAGGAGGCTGGGACTTGGGAACTCACCGATCCACCTAAAAATGCTAACATCGTCGGCTCAAAGTGGGTCTTCCATGCCAAAAAGGACGCTGCAGGTAACATTGTCCGCTACAAGGCCCGCCTAGTTGTGCAAGGCTTCTCCCAAGTCCCAGGTGTCAATTACTTTGACACATTTGCCCCCATAGCCAAGTTAGCCTCAATCCAAACTGTACTAGCCCTAGCTGCTACAAACGGCATGGAATTGCATCGGATAGACATTAAAGGCACGTACTTAAATGGCAAACTCACCGAAGATGAAACTATTTACATGGCACAGCCACCTGGCTATCACACTCCCAACTCCTCAGGAAAGGTCTGCCACCTAAAGAAGACGCTGTATGGGCTCAAACAGTTAGGAAGGCGATGGTATCAAAAACTCGTTGAAATAATAACTCACCACCTAAATTTCACTCGATGTGATGTTGACCAGGCCGTATTCTTTTGCAAGAACGATCGCGAGTTGACCATAGTACTGGTTCATGTCGACGATTGCACCATTGCCACATCATCAGCCGACCTGATTGTTGGTTTCAAAAAGGGCATAGCAAATCATGTTGAAATAACTAACCTGGGCGAGTTGCACTGGTTGTTAGGCATAGAAATAAAACGAAATCGCGAACGACGTACCATTCACCTGTCCCAACAATCGTATATTGCCTCAATTCTGCGCCGGTTCAACTTTGACGAGATCAAGCCTGCATCCACACCCATGCAGCACGGACTGCTCCTATCCATGGCCACGACCCCTAAGACAACAACCGAGTGGGCCATGATGCGCGACACACCGTATAAAGAAGCAGTCGGATCGCTGATGTATGCTGCACTTGGAACCCGGCCTGACATTGCGTTCGCCGTCCAATGTGTGTCACACTTTTCGACAAAATATGGACCTATACATTGGAACACTGTTAAAAGAATCTTTCAATATTTGAAAGGGATGGCTTACCTATGGTTAACATTTGGCCATGGAGATGGAGCTTTGACAGGATACGCCGATGCTGATGGCAGCATGGCCCACGATCGACATGCGATCTCCGGATACGCGTTTATTATACATGGAGGGGCAGTCTCTTGGAGTGCAAAAAGGCAAAATGTCATTTCATTGTCCACAACTGAAAGTGAATACGTTGCAGTGACTCACGCAGCAAAGGAAGCACTCTGGCTTTGCTCCCTCATAAGGCAAGTTTTTGATGTCGAGCTTGCACCTATGACCTTGTTTTCTGATAACCAATCCACGATCATGCTGGCAAAGGACCATCAGTATCACGTGCGTATGAAGCACATTGACGTACGATTTCACTTCATATGCTGAATCATCGAACAAGGTGCAATTTGCCTTGTATATTGTCCCACCGACGATATGGTCGCCGATATGTTGACAAAGGCCTTGCCGTCCGCGAAGGTGAAACATTTCGCCGTCGAACTCAGACTGTCAATGGTTTGAGGGGGAGTGTTGGGAATACAAACCGCCGTGCCTGAAATCCCCGATTAGTAAGCAAGGCCATTATTGGCTGTTTTAGGTCTTGTGCAGCTGCAAGACATTCTTATTATCTCAATTTTTATATGAATTTATTGTCTACAAAGATTATAAGTAGTTACAGCCTATGTACAGTTTCCCTCAGTGGTTTGACATCACGCAAACACTGAGGTAAGACATTGTCCGATTCTGATATTATATTTAGCTTACCTGTATGCTACAGATATATTGTCGTATAGATAAATACTAGTGGTTTGACATCACGCAAACACTGAGATATATTATCGTATAGTCTACATATTGTTACATTTGGCTCGATAAGTTGATTGTCCTGATTAAAGACTCTTTTGTCTCTTGAGATTACTTCACTGTAATTTCTGTCTCAGCCACATGCTCATTTTAGAGTGCATTGACTGGGTAATCTGTTCAGTCCACTTACTTCCTCTTTCCTCTAAGTGCATTCCCTTTCATTGGAATATCACTGGACCCCTTGTGTCCTGAACCTATAGAGTTTGATAGTCTCATTCATTACTGCTAAAAATGCATCACTTTCTCATTGTATTAGCTTGCTAGAGTTATTACACATATTGTGACCAAGGTATATATATTAAATTATTTCTGGAATTGTGCTATAGTAGGGTTTGAAACTCTTCTCTGTGTTAAATCCACATGCCAGGTGCTTAATTAAATGGTACTAGAGGGATTCCATAGGTTTCCAAGGGGTTCCGTAGAGGGGTAAAGATTCCAAGGATGTGGGGGTAAAGATTCCAAGGATGTGGGGGTTGAAGGTCTTAAGGTCAAGGACAAAGGGTGGAAGGGACAGAATGCAGATGATGAAGCACTGGGGACTTAGGGTGGGGATCAGTCACAGTGTTGAACTTGTATGACTAGTCATTTCAGGTGTTTGAAGTCAGAGAGACTTGGCTTCAACTTATGTGTTGCGCCCTCCCTGATCATCTGTCCCTAATTTTGGAAATTTGGAAAAAACGTGAGAGACTAAGTTGGAAACTTAGGATGCAAATTAAGTCGATATTTGTACTGGTGAATAGTCCAGTCAACTGGGGGTTATATACATGTAGCTACTCCTTGTATTATCTACTATCTGGTCTGAAGACAAGGAGAAAGAGAAAATACAAGGGATCAATAGAGAGAGAACAAGGAGAAGCTCATTGTGGGACCAGAATTGCAGTTATGGGATCATGGAGCTTCAGGATTTCAGAACTACAGGTTTGGAAAAGGAATCATAGGAAGGTTGGTCAAAGGTCTGTTTGAATAACTGCAGCTGGAAACTCCCCTGGGAACAGTAATGGTCGTTTATTATATCGGTCTGAGGCATAGACCATAACACCTTCACTACACACAGTGCTTGACTAAAGTGTTATATCTTTAACACCAAGGTCTTGCCAGGTTCCAAAAACAACAGGTCTTAATACTCTATAACCAGATATCCAAAGTGTCACTTAGAGTGACCACTGTATTCTGAACCAAGTCCATCACATCCAAGTCACACCTGTCATATCCATACATCTGCATGTCTGTATAATGAGTTTCCATGTTTCCATACAGGCAATACTCCTATAGCTGGATGTCCATAGGCAGGAGAAGTAAAGACATGCTTAGGATAGTATTAATATACTTTGGAGCCAGGCAACTGGATCATGGATAGGGAATGGGTCACCCATGGGTCAAATGTGGGTGACCTGTACCTACATGCATACAGTGTGTGCACATATGACATGTTCACTGCATTTGTGGCATTGCATGCATGTACAGCACATTTGTGGCAGTGTGTGCACATACATCACATTCATTGCATTTGTGGCATCACATGCATGTACAGCACATTTGTGGCAGCACATGCAGATATGTTGCATTCATTGCATTTGTGGCATTGCATGCATATACAGTGCATTTGTGGCAGCACATGCACATGTTAAGGATTTGACATTTAGCCCAAACATCTCTTCTTCTGATCACTAGCAACCTAGACCTGATGGTATTGGAGAGGGGGTGTATGGGTTTTCTTCATTATTATCCCTGATAACCCCCTTTGGTAGGAGTTTGAATTTTGGTGTTATATTTTGCAGTTGTGTGACTCTGTGACCTCAGCTCTTTTCTAAGCGACTGAGGTACAAGTCTAAGTTTATTCTAATATTCCATACAGTTGTTAACCATCTTTTTAGATAGTATTTCAGATAGCTAAATACTTCTAATATAAGCTCTTTTCCAAGAGACTGAGATAGTATTTCAGTCCTTATATCTTAACAGCACATACATTGTGTTTGTTGCATTTGTTGTGTTTGTTGTGTTTGTTGTGTTTATTGTATTTGTTGTGTTTGTTGTATTTGTTGTGTTTGTTGTGTTTGTTGTGTTTGTTGCATTTGTTGTGTTTGTTGTGTTTGTTGTGTTTGTTGTGTTTGTTGTATTTGTTGTGTTTGTTGTGTTTGTTGTGTTTGTTGTGTTTGTTGTATTTATTGTGTTTGTTGCATTTGTTGCATTTGTTGCATTTGTTGTGTTTGTTGTGTTTATTGTGTTTGTTGTGTTCATGTTGGTACATGTGCATACACATACATTGTGTTCATGTTGGAGTTGACACCATGAGTTGGGCCCAGGTCACGGATGCTCTCAGCTTCACTGTTGGGGAACAGGGAATTCTCCCTTCAATTTCTACAAGACTTCTGAACCAGATCAGCATACAAGATCCAAACCTCTTCTCTAAAGAAAATCACCCATCAAATCAGTCCTAAAATGACTACCAAAAATATATAATAATATTTTGGCTGGCCATTTAAGAGTGAATTACTTCTGGTAATTAACTCTTAAATAACAAACCTTCAAGTCTAAGGAAAAACCCTCAAAAACATGTATTTTTGCCTATCTCTATTTGGACCCACAAGGAACCATAATTAGGTGCTAATTACTTAATACATAGAAAATGGCACTTAACTCCTGGTTCAGTTCCTAGTCCACATTGTACAACAAATTCCTGGGCTTATATAATGGATATTATATAAAGGTCAGTCCAGAAGCATGGCTCATAAGGTAGCAGACAAACGGTTTCCGCTAAGGTCACATGATGTGACAGTCACAGTCACAGGTGCAAAAAATTTCATTGTGGAAAAAAATTTTGTATTCTGCTACAGAGGATGGCAATTTTTTTTAGAAATAATGATTGAGCTACACTATATAATATCAACTGCCTTATCCAACTCAGCTAAAATAGTATCTGGCATGTTGCCAGATCCTTGTGCAAAATGATGGATATGACATTTGAGTCACATGACCTTAGTAGAATACGTCCTCTACATTATCTATAGGAATGTCTTTCTATATATGAAATATTTCCTTATATAGGTGATTATGTCAGCCCAAAAAATTTTTGACAGTGTCAGACTGCTTAAAACTGTGATTATGGTTTTTGGGAAAATGTTTGAAAGTTTTGATATACTACATTTGCAATAGTGATTTTTTTCAAAAAGTAAAACCAAGACTATATACATATAGTTCTATGCCATTGATCTGTGGTCTCAGACTCATTTTTTTGTTGATGTTACCAGATCCTTGTGTAAAATGGTGGATGTGACACTTGAGTCACATAACCTTAGTGGAAACCGTTTGTCCGCTACCTTATAACATTAATATTTTGTGACTTGACCAGTCACAAGACTACCAGCTATGGGAATATTTCTCTTCTTTTATTATTAGGGACTATAAGGGTGACACTGTGACTTCTAGAGGATTGCAGGACCTTCCATAACTTTCCATAACTTTCCATAACTTTCCACTAATTTCTAGAAAGTCTTGCCTTATTAGGGAGTTATACAATCAGCTTAGAATTAGTATATATAGAGACTAGTTCTATAGTGTAAAAGGAACTTAACAATCAATCTTATTATCACCTATAATCTGCTGGATTATCTAGTGCAGCAGGCACTCTTATATAAGTTGGTCCGAAGACCACTTTGAGTTTTATTCCAAAGAGTAAATCTCAAACCCTGCTACCAAAGTGGAAGGTTTCTTGGCTAAAATATAAAAGGTACATAAAAACATCATAAAAGAACTAAATCAGATTTTATAGAACATCCATGGAAATAATCCTGGGCAAGGGTAGAATAATACAGTTCAGGTACATAAACTATTATTCCTACACATAATTGACAAGCTACCTGTCAAGGCCCCCTCTAAACAATTCTTTTTGGACATCAACCTGGACAGGCATTAGCTTGCTGTTATCTTGTTGGAGAACTTGATTAGGCTTTCTTCACACCAAAGTTTTGTCATAGTTCTTGGGTTATCTCTTTTATGGTTCCAAAACATTGACCCACACCCCAACCTAAGGACACCTAACCTGGTAACCCATGCAGGTTGGCATAACCATGCTATTCCCTAATCATGGAACAGGTACCAGGAAGTTGGTTCCTATAACCCCAAAAGTGTTTAGATTAGTAAGCAAGTGCACAGACCACTTATATAGAAAAGTATATAAGGAGAAGGTCTTATTAGTAGTAGGATCCTTAGACTTTCCTCTTAAGGACATCCCCTGTCTATGTTAAGTACACATTACCAAGCATCAGTTCACTTGGTAGTACCGACCAAACACTAAATATCTAATTCCACATACAGGTGACCAAGTTATTTACAAGTCACTTAGTACGTTGGTCTCAGCTCAGTATATTCATCATCCACATTTTCTTCTATTCAATATCCATTATTTCCAACCTGTTTATTCTTTTATTCCCCATCCTGTTTTACCTTGGGATATTTCTATTCTTTTATTTTCAGTCACATTCTATTGTCTTATTTTCGGTTACATTCTTATTGTTTTATGCTCAGTCATACTTCATTGTCCTATTTTCAGTCATACTCTATTGTTTTTGTTAAGAATAACTGCTGTATATCCCACAGTTCCATCATCTCCCCAACTACCTAGCCCTTTCTACTTCACACTGCCAAACCTGCTTAGACTTGCCCCTGGACCAGTACTGGGGCTGTACTTGTCTATTACTCTAGTATGCATGTCATAAGTTTTTCTATTTTTTCTGCTTCTTTGTTCTTCTCTTATCCATTGTTAAGCACCACTTAGTCTTGACTATAAGTAGTGTCTGTCAAGTACACATACCAAGCACCCGGTGATTCAGCAATGCTGACCGAATGATCAGTCTAGTTCCACACGCAAGTGACCAATCCATACATATGTCACTTGGTATGTCAGTCTCAGCTTGGCACATTCATCCTCCACATTCCCCATCCCTATCCCCCATCTACTCTTCCTGTTATGACTGGATAAAGCCGAGAAGTCGGTCAAGTCCTGCAGACCATTTGGGGTGGCTAGGCTTCAATGTACTCATGCGTTGCACCCTGCTGTTCCATGTGTGCCACTGATTTGGAGAGAGGAGAGGCCCATGAAGGTGCTGAGAGTGTCGGCTTGAGCGAAGGACTTTAGACAAGAGGAGGGTGGACAAGAAGATGCGAACCAAGTTGATATTCAGAGTGAGGAACTATCTACATACATCCGCTACTTATATAGGTTAAGAAGCAAGATGTGGAACAGGGTGGTGTAAGGAATGGAGAACAATAAGGTATGAAGAATCATGTGGAGGTATTGTCCACAGTGATCAAGAATAGAATAAGAAATGTAAGCGAGAATAGAATAATGAAAGATGGCTGAGAATAAGATAATGAGAGAGTGGATGAGAATAGAACAATGGAAAACAGCCGAAGATAAAACAATAGAGCCGTGACCGAATAATAAAGGAACAGTAAATGTTCCAAGGGAGAACAGGTAAGGGAATGGTCAGGGAAAGAGAGAATAGTAAGGGGTGGAGGGGGTAGGGTGAGAGGAGTAGTCCAGATGATGAACTGGTTGTACCGAACTGAGACTGTGTGGTAGTGAGGAGTGATGTGGGTAAGGGTCAGTCGGTCGGTATTGCCGAGTAGATCAGAGCTTGGTATCATGGACTTGACAGTATCCCCCCTCTAGCACCTGAACCCATGAAGCCGGTAGGCAGAGTTTCAAAGATAGGGTTATGGGCACCGGTGTGACATCATGGATTGTTTGGAGAAGTTCCAGGCTTTCCATCAAATTTATCCGTACTCCCATCAAGGATCAACATGGGTGCCATAACTGACGATGAAAAGGAGCAACTCAAGCAAAAACAGCTCGAAAGACAACATCAGTGGGAGAAGCAGGTGGAACAGGAAGCGAAAGAGGCCACTGAGGCCAAAAAGAAAGCAGATGAGGAAGCTGCCAAAGTGGCGAGAATGGAGGTGGAAAAGGCAAAGGAGGTTGCCAAGGAAGCATCCGAGACGGCAGCCAGAGCTGCAGAAATCTCTCATCTGGCCTGGGAAGCCGCTAAGGTGGCCAAGGAAAAACGGGCCTATTTGGCCCAATGGGCAGGAACTCAGGCTCCCGAAGGGAAGGATGACACAGAGGTCATCCAGAGTATGAAAGAGCGGAGCAGGACACTCGAAAACGAGGGTGTCAAAGCTGTTGGGGATCCCAAAGATCCGGGAGTGCCGAAGAGGATGACGCGTAAGAGGGGTATGGATGTGGAAGCAGGGCCCAGCAGGGCGACTAAGGGTGGTAGGCCAAGGGGGGCCAAGGTGCATAATGTTGTTTCTTTTTTTCTTTTCTTTATTTATATATATATATATATATATTATTGATTTTCTCTTTAATAGCCCAAAAAAAAGCCGACCCGGGAGTGGTCGCCCTCCCTCCATCCTCCTTGTGACCTTTGCAAGGAATGCAGGGAGGCTTGCTCCATAAGAAATGTAGGGGCGGCATGCAGGTGCTGCAATGCACGCTGGGTCAAATGCAGCCTGGTGGCACCTCAGCAGCACAAGGTAAGGAGTCGGGAAGAGGTGGAGTTGGAGAGTGAGAGTGAGGAGGAGCAGAGTGAGTGAGAGGAGATAGAAACGGAGGGAGAATGGCCAATGAAGAGGCCAAGGAGGGCCGTTATGATGTGACCAAGTGACCGGCCGGCAGCCATGCGGCCAAGCGGACGTGAGATGACAGTGGAAGTCCCACCATCTGACAGGTCGGGATCCCGGCAGCTTGCCAAGATCTGGGAAGACCTCCTGCAGGAGTAGGCGAGGACCAACAAGTTGTGCCTCCACATAGTGGAAGGGGTTCGTTTTGTAGGTTGTGCCATGGTCCATTTGGGGGAGAGTCAACACGGGGATTCGGGAGTAACGGGTACTACGAGAGTCCCTGGAGAGTCAGGCGGGAGTGAGAGTCCAGGGGAGGACCAGCTGAAGGATGATGAACTTGATAGGGATAAGAGGGAGGATAGGGAAAAGGATGAGGAGATGATTGTAGATGAAACTTTGAAAGATGACTGGAAATAAGGATTATATATATATATATATATTGATTAAAAAATAAGAAATAAAAGCATATGAGGAGAAAGGAGCAAGTGAACATGCTGGGGTTTTTGGTGGATTCGGTCGAGATAAGCAGAAGTGAAGAGGGGTTGATGGTGGATTGGGAGGGACATATTCAGAAGTGGTTGTGTTTGTAAGAAGTCGGGAATAGTGTGTCAGGATGATGTAGGGTCAAGATGGATGGGAATTAAGGTTGGGACAGAGAGTGAATGGGAAGGGATTTTGGGAGAGAGACGTCTTCGGGAGGGGAGATTGCATAGTTCGAAGTGTTTCTAGCTAGTCATCACCCCCCTTTTAGGTAGACATCCCATTGTCTACTAAAGGTGCTGGCTTCGAGCCAAGCAAGTGGGAAGGAGTGGTAAGAGCATATCAATGCAAATGTATGGAGCAGATGAGACAAGAACAGATGGGGACAGATGGAAAAGACCTTGGCCAAACGTGCCGAGTGGCACTGCTGACCGAGAGGTCCCAGCTAAAAACTTGCCAGCTGTTCTGGTATACAAGCATGCATGAGGCAGTTGCATTGACTAGGGCTATTGGCAGAGCTTCCAGTGATGGAACAGGATCCTGGGTGAGGCTTTTGGAACAGTGGCAAGTGCCGACTAGACTGAGGCCATCGGGACACACCTAAAGGCGTTAGTGGCATGACGGAATGTAATACTGCCCAATACCCTGTTAATCAACAGATTATAGCAGGTGAGCGAGTTGTGACCAAATATTGCCAACCGACAGATCTAGTGACATGATAAATGGATGGGTGGACTGAGATTGTCCTGACGGAAGATCTAGTGACATGTCTATATATTCAGTAATAACCGAATTAGCAGTACTGGATCAAAGAATTCTAAACGAGAATAACATAAAGGGGTAACTATGAACGGATGCTGATATGTTCAAGCATTAAGGTGGGTTGCCGAGGATATTTGGCACCCAATCAAATGACAGAAAATTAAAGGAAAATATGGGGGCATAGGAGCATTGATCTACACCTCACTACTAGCATCTGCCGAGTCAACACAACTCTTGGTGTGCTTAGAGGCTAATGGATGGCAAACTAGTCTTCGGTTGCCTTTGCTGAGTCCTCAGCATTGACATCCGAGGCATCATCTGCCTGTGAGATGGAGTTGGGAGTGGTAGTCACGCGGGCTTTGGTTGCCTTGGGGCATTCGGCGACATTACTGGCAGCACAGAGGAGACACAGGTTGTGGTCCATGCGTCTTTGTTGTTTGGTCAGGAGAAGCTTGCCATCTTTGCTGAGGGTCTTAGTATACTCGGGTGGGTTGGGCTGAGGCGTTTTCTCATCCTTGTTCTTAGACGTGTCCTTGCTGCTGTTATCATTGCTGTTACTTTGCTGGCAGTTGTCCGAGGTGGACCTGTTGCCAGGCTTGTCCGATTTCATATCTTTCTTTGGCTCATTACTGCCCTCCGCAGACTGTTCAGCCTTTCATTCCCAATACCTCATGTCAATCCTTTGAACACGATTTCAAAGTTTGTTGAGTGTATAGGGTTTGTCGAAATGGATGAGGCCATCTTTGATGTACTTCGGCAGTGCCATGTATGCCTTGCAGAGGAGAGTATTGTCATTGTAGTTGACAAAAGCCGCAAGCCTGTAAAATTCCACAAAAAACCTAGTGGCTTTGTGGTTGTCCTGCATAGTTAGCTTTTCGAGAGCCATCTCGGCATCGGCTCTTTCATCCCAAGAGCTGAAATTGATCTCTAACTCATCGATAAAAGGCTCCAAATTGCTAGTCCAGCAGGGTTCCATATTGGGGTTACCTATCAGGTAGGGCTCAAAGCATTCCAGAGCTGTTCCTTTCAGGTGGGAGATGTTAGGACTCGGTAAAGCCGAGGAGTTGGTCAAGTCCTGCAGACCGTTTCAAGGTGGCTAGGCTTCAACGTGCTCGTGCATTGCACCCTGCTGTTCCATGCGTGCCACTGATTTAGACAGGAGAGAGGCTCGCAAAGGTGCCGAGGATGTCGGCTTGAGTGAAGGACTTTGGACAGGAAAGGGGCGGACGAGAGGGTGTGAACCAAGTTGATATTCTGAGTGAGGAACTATCTACATACATCTCGCTACTTATATAGGTTAAGAAGCAAGATGTGGAACAGGGTGGCGTAAGGAATGGAGAACAATAAGGTATGAAAAACCATGTGGAGGCATTGTCCACAGTGATCAAGAATAGAATAAGGAATGTAGGCGAGATTAGAATAATAGAATATGGCTGAGAATAAAATAATGAAGGAGTGGGTGAGAATAGAACAATAGAGGATGACCGAAGATAAAACAATAGGGCCATGACCAAGATAATGAGTGGTCATCTCATGTTTGGGGGAGAATGGGTGAGGGGATGGGAGGATAGCGAGGGGTGGAAGGGATAGGATGGGAGAAGTAATCTAGATGATATACCGAGTGTACCAAGCTGAGACCACATGATAGTGAGGATAGTATGGGTAAAGGTCGGTCAGTCGGTTGGTATTACCGAGTGAACCAGAGCTCGGTATTGTAGTCTTGACAGGAGACCATGTAGTTGACTTTTTGCCTATCGTTGGGGAACAAGTTAGGCTGGGTGCGGAAGTTCATTCTGCAAAGGAAGATAAAACCCTTTAACTTCTTTGGGTTGGTCCCATTGAAGGGTTTTGGTTCTCAAATTCTGGCGGCTTGTCCATCCAGTTGGTGATTGCCGGCGGTTCTGCCGAGTTTGAGAATGGCATTCAGAAGGTCATTATTGTTGGCTGGGTTTATGGGGGCCCTGGCCCTAGGAGGTGGCCCGGCTTGCAGAGCCTGCCTGGCCCATGGGGCTGGTCTGGCTCAGGGAGCTTGCCTGGCTGGCGGCGGTACAGCCGTGGGTGGAGGGGATGTGGCCGTGGGTTGCAGAGGTGCAACCATGGGCTGATGGGGTGCAACCATGGGTTGAGGGGGCATGGCTACCGGAGTGCAAGGAGGTTCAGGTGTGTTTGCCTGCTGGTGGTGCTGAGGCTGTTCCTCGGTTTTGGCATCTGCATCATAGTGTACCAAACCGGGTTTGTCCTCTGCCAGATGGGGTTCTTGATTGTCATTGTTGTAGTCTGCATATTTGATGTCATCATCAACTACCTCTTCAATGTGTGGTTCTTGCTCAAAGGGGGAGGCGAGGTGCCGCAGTTCGACTGCTGGTGAGGTGTAACCAATGAGAAGGGGCAGGGTGCCGGAGGCTTCTCGCTCCCTTCATTGATTTACTGTGGGGGTGAGCCGATTGTCATCCATGCAGGCTGTTAATCTAGTATGTGGGGGCATAATCGTAAGAACTGAGGTGGCACAGAAAGCAGTGTCACTCTGAATATACTGTTATGACTGGGTAAAGCCGAGAAGTCGGTCAAGTCCTGCAGACCGTTTGGGGTGGCTAGGCTTCAATGTGCTCGTGCATTGCACCCTGCTGTTCTGTACATGCCACTGATTTGGAGAGAGGAGAGGCCCGTGAAGGTGCTGAGAGTGTCGGCTTGAGCAAAGGACTTTAGACAAGAGGAGGGTGGACAAGAGGATGCGAACCAAGTTGATATTCAGAGTAAGGAACTATCTACATACATCCGCTACTTATATAGGTTAAGAAGCAAGATGTGGAACAGGGTGGCATAAGGAATGGAGAACAATAAGGTATGAAGAATCATGTGGAGGTATTGTCCACAGTGATCAAGAATAGAATAAGAAATGTAAGCGAGAATAGAATAATGAAAGATGGTTGAGAATAAGATAATGAGAGAGTGGATGAGAATAGAACAATGGAAAACAGCCGAAGATAAAACAATAGAGCTGCGACCGAATAATAAAGGAACAGTAAATGTTCCAAGGGAGAACAGGTAAGGGAATGGTCAGGGAAAGAGAGAATAGTAGGGGGTGGAGGGGGTAGGGTGAGAGGAGTAGTCCAGACGATGAACCAGTTGTACCGAACCGAGACCGCATGGTAGTGAGGAGTGATGTGGGTAAGGGTCAATCGGTCGGTATTGCCGAGTGGATTGGAGCTTGGTATCGTGGACTTGACACTCCATCCGCAAATCTGTGATCTCTAGTCCCTCCATCATCGGAGTCTCGACCCCCCTCATGGAAACCCATCGGAAAGCCTCCAGAAAACCCTTCCGGAAGTATCTAGCTAAGTGTTAAGCTGTCAAACTTCGGAAATGCCGAAGATGTGGACTGGTAATGGCCAAGTCCTGCAGGCTGGAAGTAGTGGCTTTGGCTTCAACGTACTCATGCATTTCACCCTACTTGCCATGCATGCCACTAATTTGGGACAGAGGAGGTACTTGAGGGGTGCCAAAGTGCCGGCCTGAGCAGAGGACTTTACAGAGGAGAGGGAAGGTAAGGGGCTTAAGCCTAGTCGATACCCAGAATGAGGAAATATGTACATGCATGCCCTACTTATATAGGTTTAAGAAGCGACATGTGGAATAAGGAATGTGGGACAATAAGGTATGCAGAGCATATGGGTATTGTCCACAATGAGTGAAATTAGAATGAAGAAATGTAAATGGGGATAGGACAATGGAAAATAAAATAATAGGAATGTGGCTAAGAATGGGACAATAGGGAGTGCCCAACTATAAAACAATAGGGTTGTGGCCGAGGATAAAACAAGGACAAGAAGTCCCGAGGTGAGGTGGATCGAGGAATGAGGAATAGGCATGGTAGGATTAATGGATGGTGAATGGCATAGAGTAGATGAGGGATAGGAACAAGGAATGTAGATGGTAGATGTGCCAAGCTGAGACCGGTGTACCAAGTGACTTGCATGCGGCGTGGGCACTTGTACGTGGACATAGTCTGACTGCTCGGTTGGCACTGCCAAATTACCGGAGTCTTGGTACGTGTCCTTGACACTAAGTGCCTGACACGCAGACTTAACATTCAGCCTCTACCCTCTCTTACAACTCCAATATCCCACCTGGTGTTGGCAGGAAAGATCTATGAAGACTCTTAACTGTCACACATAGAGCAACAAGGTATTAAGGATATAGAATGATGTAGTGATAAATCCTAATGTAATATCTACGGCTTCAACTTATGTGTTGCACCCACTGGACCACACTGGACCCTGATTTCATATAGACAGAATGTAATAGTGAGATGGAAATTAAGATGGAAGTGAATGGAGGAAGCTTAGTTGAAATCTTAGTCGATTTTCTCACTGAAGAGCAGACTACTGAATGTACAAGATCTTATTGTCAGGCACCAAAAATGCCGACGTTACATGGGCCAAGTACTATTGCAATAGTACCGACTTCACGGTGCAGGTGGGGAATCGGCCAAGTCCAGTAGAGTAGACTAATCGGGGTGGCTTGGCTTCAATATACTCATGTGTTGTGCCCTACTTTCTGTATGTGCCACTAATTTCAGAGAGACAGAGAACTTAGGAGAGTGCTGAGAGTGTCAGCCTAAGTGAGGACTTCAGACAGGAGGAGGGAAGGCAAGAAGCATATGCCAAGTCAATATTCAGAATGGAGAACTATCTACATTGTTAAATCCGCGTGTCGGCGTTTGGCTAGAGGCTTCCGGGAGGGTTTCCGGAGGTTCCGAATGATTTCCGAAGGGGGTTCGTACTCCAGGGATGGAGGGACTAAGGGTCGCGGACTCGGGATCGGAATTGGAATGGAGATGGAAAGTCGGGAAGTGCCGGGGGTCTTGGAACTGTTCACGGTATAGGGTGGTACGAGTGGTTCGAGGTCGCAGGGACTTGGCTTCAACTTATGTGTTGCGCCCTCCTCGATCGTCTGTCCCTAATTTCGGAAAGTCAGAGAGTTTACCGGAACTTAATCGGAAACTACGATGCAGGGTTAAGTCGATATTCGTACTGGCGAATAGTCCAGTCGACTGGTGACTTATATATATGTATCTAGTCTTGTACTATCTTTTACCGAGTAAAGACAAGGGGGGGAAGAGAGTACAAGGGGCAATATAAAACGAAGAACAAAGGAGTGAGGTACGCGATGATCCTGCGCGTCGTCTATCAAAGGAGCGGAACCTTGACTTCGGAATCTTCGGAGGTTCGGAAACATGGAACCTCGGAATGGTGCATCGGAAATCCGGAAATCGGTTATTCAGACTTTGAGCGATCGGAAAGGTCCCAGAAATGGTACGGGTGGTTGTGGGGTTTAATGTGGGTTTATTTGGCGGCATGGGCCATAACATACATCCATGTTCTACTTATATAGGTTAAGAAGTGAATGTGGAATCAGGGTGACATAAGACATGGAAAAGAGAATAAGGTATAGAGAGCATGTGGAAGTATTGTCCACAATGATTAAGAATAGAACAATGAACATAAACAAAAATAGAACAACAGAATATGGCTAAGCATAAAATAATAGGAGTGTGACTGAAAATAAAACAATAGAATGTGACCAAATATAAAACAATAGGGTCATGACCGAAAATAGGTCAATAGAAATGTTCCAAGGTAAAACGGGAAAGGGAGAAGATCAGGAATAGAAGAATAACAAAGTAGATGAAGGGAAGTGGACCAAAATGATGAACCGAATGTACCAAGCTGAGACCACATACTAGTGAAGAAATGACTTGTCACTGGTATGTGGGATTAAACAGTAGAGATCATTCAGCCAGTATAATTGAGTGAACCGAGGCTTGGTGTCATGTACTTAACACTTATCCTACTTGCTTATCTATGAGGAGTGGACTAGATTCCTATAATAGATGAAAAAGTCCAACGATTGAAAGTGCAAGAGTAGAATACTATGTCCCAATATTGAGCTCCTCTGTGACAGTGTGGGATGATGCATATCCCGATATCCAGCAGAGTTACCCTATAAGGAATGTATCAATGTTTCAGATATCAGTAGGGAATGGCATGGGTCATCCATGGGTCAAATATGGGTGACCTGCACCCGACCCATGGGAAACCTGAACCCATCAACCCATGGGTTTTTTCCCACAGGTTGATGGGTGTCAGGTACGTGCTGCATCTGCATGCCTGTAGCACATTTGTGTCATATGTCATGTTCATGCCAACACGAACATGCTGTATGCACACATACCAACATGAACGCACAGTACACGCATATGCTGACATGAACGCACTGTACGTGCATGCACCAACACGAATGTACTATATGCATATGTGCCAACTCGAATGTGCTGACATGGACATGTTGTATGCACACGTGTGAATGTGCTATACATGCACGTGCTAACACAAACACATTGTATGCATGCACATATGGCTCGTTGGTATCAGCGCATACATGTCATACATGTGTGGTGCATGTGTCATATGTGTGTGGCAGCGTGTGTGTGTCATATGCATGTGCATATCATATGCATGTGCGGCACATGTGTGTCATATGCATGTGCATGTCGTACATACACACGTATGACAGGAGTGAGTTCCCAGTTGGGTGTCATATGTGTGTACATGTACGCGTACATGGTTGACATGCCAGGTTGGGCCAGGTCATGGGTGCTCTCAGATTGACCCATACCCAAACCCAAGGGCACCCGACCCAGTGACCCATGCAGGTTGGCCAAACCTGTGCTATTCCCTAGATATCAGAAATAGAAATGACAGAATGGAATTGTGAATAAGGAAAGTGGAGTGGAACATATAAGGAACTATTAGTGATTGGCATAGGTATTAGAAACCCATGCAGGTAGTGGGTAGGGGTAGCATGGGTATGGGTCAGGGTCAGGATTGGCCAACCTGGCCCAAACCCATATCCACAAGGCAGGTTAAGGTTAGGGAATGGCACAGGTCACCCATAGGTCAAATGTGGGTGACCCGCACCTGACCCATGGTGAACCCAAACCCATCAATCCATGGGTTTTTTTCCATGGGTAGATGGGTGTCGGATGCATGCCACACCCACACACATTCAACGCGTGCATGTACCTCGCGTTCGTCGCGTTCTTAATGAAGCAAGCAACCAAGCTTGGGGCAAGATGCAAAACTTAGGTGGGAAAAAGCACTTAACAAAAAATGTAGGAGTGATGGTGAGACGGTAAAAATTATACCATACTAAATTCCTGACACAACCACCACAATTCTCTGCCAGTATCCACATGGTGCCGGAAGTCCCTCCGCTGGATGCATCCAAGTTTCCACATGTGTACAGAAGGCTGTCACTTCGAAGTCTGCACAAAAAGACAGCAAAGTTTCAAATCATCTGGAATACATGTAACCCTTACAAGGTCATTACACCAATCGCATAGACCATGCATGGGAGGTCAATGTACCAGCCCAATAGAGTCAATGGTTGTACTGCAAGAATGAACAAAGGAAAAGCAACCTGGCAACAGAGGTGCAATATCTGGGTTGGCAGAAGCACATACCACAATGATCCTGAAATTAGAGTGTGTGAAAACCATATCACTGAATCCTGGGCCAAATCCACCATGATTCCCCAGCTTATCCAGGGTCTGCTCAAACTCAACACTGGACGTCCATGTTTCCAAATGTACATGGAAGACCTTGCTTTGAGGTTTGAGCTATGATAAATGAGGAAGCAAAGTTTCAGAATGATGGGGAAGACATGGAACCTTCGAAGATCATTAATCATTTCCCAAATCGCATGCAGTACCTATGGCAAAACAACTACCCAGAACCCAAGCAGCGAGCACTGCTGTGCTTACAACAGATATTAGTTGGCACATTTCAACTGCAAGGGCTTGCACCTGGAAAAATGTGAAAACATGCATGGGCCCTCAAATGGAAGTGAAGTCTTGTGTTCTCGTTCTTAGTGCATTCATCTCTTGGAATTAAGAAAGAGACTGACTGTGATGGTCTAAACCGGCTTCTGGTGATCTAAGATCGATCTGCTACCATGAGCATACAGCACATATGGCACGTTTGTAGCGGCGCATGCGCGTACGTTGTTGGAATAATTTGACCAGCATCTGTACATTGGCTGCCATGTTGCATTAGTCACACATGATTTGTAATTCCTCATCTGTTTGCAATGAGCCATTACCTCCGCTCAAGTCAAACAGTTGTCCTTTCTGCGGTCCTTGCTCAGCACCACCGAAATTCAACATACGTTGTGTTTCTAGAAATCTAAATAATATCTCAGTCGTTGGTAATGCGACTCTAATTCATTAATACCTAAATAATATCTACAGACGCATCAGTACAGTGTATCTAGGTTAGAAAAACTAAATGTCTCACCTCAGTCGTTGGTAATGCGACTGAGGGGAGACAAACTGTCTACTGCTCTTTATACTATGACATTGTGGAATATTACAATAGGAAATGCGCAGTGATTGAGACAATGATAAACAGAAGAATGAGAAAAATAAAACAATGAAGAAAAAACAAATGTATCCTATGTGGAGGACACATCATCGGTAATGCCAGAAATGTCTGATTCCAACAGCGTTCGTGGCATCGCGTTTGTGGCGGCGCGTGCGCGTACGTTGCGTTCGTGGCATTGCGTTTGTGTCGGCGCATGCGCGTACGCATATGTCGCGTTGGTCTCAGAGTTGACACCGCGGGTTGGGCCCGGGTCACAGGTGCCCTCGGCTTGACCCGCACCCAAACCCAAAGGCACCCGACCCGGTGACCCGTGCGGGTTAGCCTAACCCGTGCTATTCCCTAGTTGAGGCAGGTTGAAGTGGGTTTCCCACCCTTTTGGGATGACAGACATGTATACCTGTCCTCTATATCTCTTGTATTTTAGTTTATATCTTTTATACCACCCTTCTTTATACTTATGGCCTTCTATGCACATTTCCTTGTCGTATATAAGTAGCTCATCTTTGTGTATATATATTCTCTATTCAGAATATCAACTTAAAATACATATGCTTATTCATCTCCACTGCCACCTGCAACCTAGTGCTAAAGTATCCCCCTGCACATTAAAATCTGCTCCCTTGTCAATCAATAGTTGAACAATGGTCTCATGACCTCTTGACGCCGCAGCCTGCAGCCCGGTGTCATAGTATCCTCCCTTCATGTGAACATTCGCTCCCTTGTCGATCAATAGCCGAACGATGGTCTCGTGACCTTCTGACGCCGCTGCCTGCAGCCCGGTGCCATAGTATCCTCCCTCCATGTTGACATCCGCTCCCTTGTCAATCAATAGCCGAACGATGGTCTCGTAACCTTTAGACGCCGCCGCCTGCAGCGCGGTGTCATACTCTCCTCCCTGGACGCTGACATCCGCTCCCTTGTCGATCAATAGCTGAACGATGGTCTCGTCACCTCTTGACGCCGCCGACTGCAGC
>QLPI01009897.1:0-16305 GCA_003314275.1 Chroogomphus rutilus
TCCTTGTGCAAAATGGCGAGCGTGACACTTGAGTCACGTGACCTTAGCGGAAACCGTTTGTCTGCTACCTTACATGTCTCCTCAGTCGTTGCAATTCACTGACTGAGGTAAGACACTCATCCACTACCATTAGATAGTTACTCACATATTCTCCATGTAGAGTCTACTTAGGTATTATATTATTATCAGTCGTTGCAATTCACTGACTGAGAGTCTACTTAGATTCCTACATTAGTTTCATCAGCATTAACTCATCCTACTTCCAAGACTAATCTGAATGTCAAATACGTCAAACTTGATATCCTTCAGTGTGGTTGTTCAAAGTCAACTGAGATACAAATTTTATATTGCTTGTGAATGCGCTTTAAAGCGGGGGCCCCAATTTCATGATTTCTTCTATAAATGAAGATGCTAATGGGCTTATGTGTTCACCTGAACAGCAATTCCCGTGTGTGCCACAGCTGGAGTTCTGTTCAGTGAGACATGTGGCGCGTATTTCCGTTCAAGTTGCGTCAGAGTTACTTTTAATTTCAACTAACAGAGTTTGAGGATTCCTGATTAATTACAGAGTTTCCAAAGATATGCCATTCCTATGACGTTCATCCTGTATAAGCAGCCTCCATTAAGCCAAGTAGGGTCATATCTGTAGTAGTGTGTAAATTTTTTTTGTTGTGCGTACATTTCTTTCTGCTATCTGCTGTCGGTTCTGACAGATTGAACATTGTAGTCTTCCTACTGTCCAAAAAAGAAAAAAAGAATGACTTGAATTGGAATTACATAGTCCAGGTTTTTAAGGTGGGTATTGAAGACTTGTTTCTGCTTTCTGTATATAGTCAATTATCAGACCCATGAAAACTTTCATTTATGTTTATAGGCAATCAGGGACTCATCAAATCAAGCACTTCTCTATCTGTAAGCATTATTCTCCATTGTACTTCAAACTTGCCTCATTCCAGGTTATTCGTATTCTTCTCATCACAAGGCACAATCAGAGCTCAACCCCACATCGTACACGATCACCAATATCAAACTTGTCAGGCTGGGAGCAGGTAGATTTGACCCGGTAAGTGACAATACGCATATGTCACTGTCTATTATGGGTTATAAAGCCAATTAGGATGGTGCTACCCAACATCAGACCTAATCGGGCTCGGATGTGGTGGGAGTTGATCCATTATGATATCTTACGTCGACCACGGCATGTTACTCCCACTAAGTATATTAATTATTGTGTACTCTCTATGGCGCTGATCAGGGTTGAGCGAAACATTAGACACATTGTTTGTCGTTTATCGCTTATTATTCCTCACGCTTCACTGAACAATGGACATCAGATTAATCAAGGTTGTGCCACATGCTGGAGCTAGAGGGCAATCAGTTTAGGTTAGCCTTGATTGGCCGCTGACTGAATTGGAACGCCACACCAGCACCATATTGTTTCTTGATTATTTTTGATCACTCCGATCAGGGTTTCCCATGAGGTTATAGCTCCCAAAAGGTGTCTGATATTATAAACGCACAAATTGGCCATTGTCGGTTGATGGCGGGAATTTGGTCATCCTTAGTTGTGTGATAAGCACCTCCTGCTTTATCAGATTGAGTTATGAAGTAATGAAATTACCCGCACATGGGAACAGAAAACATTGAGTCCTGGGGTCCAGGATCTCGGATGGTTCATTAAGATAGACCGGACCGGCCTCGGGATATATATCACGTGGCAATCAGTGACGCAAGAAGATAGAAGTTGATCTGAACCACCACAGGTAAAGCATATATTAGCAGAGTCGCGTCAGTGAGTGAGTGAGATTACCGGCATCACATTGAGTGTCCCTGAGTTGGGTCAGGAGGCGGGGGTAAATCGTATGTGGCAATCAGGGTCATGCCAAGATGACCAATATTAACTCAAGGTGCTTTAGGAATAGAATTTGATCCGACCCGCCACATGTGAAGCACATGGAAATCACCTGATGACCATATCGGGTCAATATCGCATACTGGAATGATTGCCGCCATCTGCCTTATCACGCAATCTGACGCTGTGATCTTAAAATTGACTTACAATGACGTGTAAACACTCCCGGGCCGGTGGAACGCGCTCCAGGGATTGATTGCTGCCTCCCGCGAAGAGTCTGTGATTTTCGTTATTGAATGGATGCCTTGACCCGGATCAGGGAAGATCTACTCAGCGCCAGAAGCCGCAATCAATCCCTGGGGCACGGTGTTACACCGGTCCGAGAATGCGAACACGCCATCAGGGGCAATTCAACCCAGCGTCAGATTGTGTGATATCTGATAGACGTCAAATGGCGGCAATCAAGAAACGTTGATATCGTGATCACAGTTACCAGTTTTGATTGAATAACGATGTCTGAAGGCGGCAATCACACTAGTATACCTTCGCACGCTAAATCGGCCCGATATTGTGATCATGCTATCACATCAGAAATTGCTGATCGAGCTTCTGAGATAGCAATGAATATGGTACGTCTTGGCACCCAGACGGTCCACAGAGCAATCACCGAGACGCTATCTTGTGTACCGTCCATCCTCGATCATACGGAGCAGGTTGTGTCACCGGTAGAGCAAGTCAGTTGACCTGATCAGCCTGAATAGAACTGAATTCACTTATATGAAGATCTATCATGTGTAGATTAGGTGTAGATTAGTGAATAACAACGGTGTAAATAAAAGTGATATCTCACCTCAGCGTTTGAGTGTGTAGGTCAAACGACTGAGGGGAGACCAGATCCAAGTAAGCAATGTATAACCTAGAGACAAAACAAATTAAAGTATCATTAGAAACATTTATTTTTAATTTCCACAGAAAAAAAAGGATAAATGCCAATGGAAACAAGGATTGGCTCACATGTCAGGGCGACGCGGGTTATTAATCCAACAATGGTAACTATGCTACAGATCTCGATGGTGCTTCGCGTGACACTAGTCACCTTTATAGCGCTCCCAGTCTGGTCAGGTCTGATGACGAAGATATCGACTTTGGCAGAATTGCTGGGGTATTGTAGGGACTGAGTGTAAATACACAGGTCGAATATTTAGGCTGTTTTCCAACGGAACAACTAGCTGTCAAGTTTCATCACCTGATCGTCTTTGCAGATGGGTGTTGGTAGACCCCAAATTGGTGCGATGAATAAACGATACACAACGCACGCCATAGGTCAAGGGATAGCATGTCAGTTATTTCCTACTACTAACCTGACCCAATATGGTATCAGTATTCTTACACATCTCAACCCGATCCATGGGAATCGAAGTTGATATCGGTAATCATGCCCCATCGGTCGCGCCATCTTGATCACCAACTACTATTTAGTAGCCGCCGGTACCTTGAGTATCGTGAGTTGAACCAGTCAATCTTGATGGCCAAATTCCATTTAGCAGCTGCCCACCTACCGACCCGATCCGGTGGTGATACCGGCAATCTCAATTAATGGCGCAACCTTGATCGCCAAGTAATGCTTCACGTGTGGCGGTGCAGATCAAATCCTATCCTGATCCGATCCGGGTACTTTATATTGACATCGGTGATCTTGGCACCACCCTGATCGCCAAATGCCATTGAGTGAGCCGCACGCCTTCCGACCCAATCCGGCGGAACTCTATGTGGACAGGTAATCTGACTAATCGCAGGGACCCTGAAATGTGTGTGGCTTCTATAAATAACTAGGCGATTAAGGTCGCACGAGCAATTAAAGATTCCCGGGTCGGCCCGGATCCGGTGGGCATCTGTTGGCAGTTTCTATTTATAACTATGGTGCACGTCACTTAGTCACTGCAACTTTGAATTCGTGCACTTCTGATCATGTTAGGGATATTATGACCAGGTGGAAATGGTCTATTTGATATGCAGGAGAGACCTACCAACCAGATTTCCATACGACCCTCTGGTTGCCGAGTTTTTATACTGGACACCGAATGAATTGGCCGGTTTCCTTATTAAGGTGTCTATTAGGTAATTAATTACCATATTAGGAAGGTGTCTATTATGTAATCAATTGTCAAACCGAGCTGCCATACCCTCCGGTACCCGTCTATGGGATTTGTATTTTCATGAACTGAACTTCTGGACATGAAGTTGTGCATCACTAGCACCCATTCCTCCATCATATGCATCCACCCAACATCACATCCGATGCTCCCACTTTCGAATTGTTTCCACCGGGTACCGGGTACCCCTCTCTCCCCTTGCAGAGCACCAGCTAAGTGCCGGATCCGAGGTCGCCTCCCCAATTTGGCCTCTGTCACAAAGTTGCGGTGACTAAGTGATGCGCACCATAGGCAAGAACCATGTGGCATATCGGATCAGCTCATATACAATCCGACCGGCCTAGCTCAATTTGATATCGGGAATCTTACCCTATCAGTAGCGTGGCCTTGATCACCAAGTGATATATGAAAACCATGTGAACGTTTTGGATCAACGCCTATTCATTTGACCTAGGTGATGGTCGCCATGTCACATATATACCGGAGCCCAATCCTGTCTACTCTAATCTCATATGCGTGATGCTGGAAACCAGGACTTCCGGTGTATCCCTGTTCACTTTAAGGCAGGAGCCAGATAGTCAGCTCCAGTCACTCGATGATTGCGACCCTTTGCAGCAGTAGCTTCCAATAAAAAATGAAGTGATATCAACAAGGGATTAGAGCTTTCATTGGTATGCTCTTCTGCCTTTTGGTTGAGTCAACCAAGAAACCCACCACAGTGTACATCGACACATCAGGAAGGCAATTTCAAGGAAGATTCATGTCGCACAGGTCTGTTCATGAAACACACAAGTCGACGCTTGAGATCCATTGGATATGATCAAGGTGGCAGGCCATTCTATTGCAGAAACACTCTTGTGCATGATAAATTACCACAATTTCTGAACCACTTGTCTTACTCTGTCATGTGCAGGGATCTGTGATCCACATGGCAGATCATTTGCTGGGTCCCCAGCAACGAACAAAACCTTGTAAGTGCATAGCAGATTGAGCAATACTTGAGTTGAACCGGAATTGATATCGACCGCTTGTTGGTGGTGTTACCGCTCTTGATGACTCTAGCCCTTTTTTAATATGCTGGAGGGCTCTAGTAATTTCTTAATGCGTGCAACAGCTAAGTGGTGATAATATGGACCTTTGTGCCTGAAGGCATCCCAAAATCAATCATAATGACCGTCTTGTGAACTATTCCTAAGAAGTGATTTGCAAGAAGATGGCGTTGAGCTGAAGACTTGTAATCCAGGTAACAGTTCCGAGACTGTTTCACAGTAGTGTCTGCATCATTCTGATATGTTGTCTGTTACAGGAGAGAGTTTCATGATAGTAACTGGAGTCCAATCAATCAACAATTCACTATGCAATAGCAGGATTCAAATCAATGTTATGGGCCAAAGAAAGACATATTACAACTAACTAGCAGTATTTTAGTATTGCATCATTAATAGATGGATGCCATCGGTGCGATTCAACCCAGAGTCTATGAAAGACTCACAGATACGAGGACAGATGCCATGTGAGGCAGTATACATGAAACAGAGAGACTTGCCTTGCCATGGAACTACTCAACATCTGAACCAGATGTAGAGCCAAACTTTGGGAGGTAGGTCTTGTTGGTTGAAGATGACTGTACTAGCAACTTGATTCCTGAGAGTGGAGAAAATTTAGCATTGGGTTTGATACGATAGAAGGTGGATAGAGGTTAAGAACCTGGTGGTACTAGATTATGGATTATATGTTCACACGCAGAACGACGTGAGATGTCAATCATGTTACTGTGAGATCACTTGCTTTCAGAATCATATAATTGAAATTTTGAAAAGACTATTAGAAATAAAAAAACTCTGAAATGAAATATCGACTTGTGGCTGTTACGGTCCAAGAGTTATAATAAATTAGTTATAATTTGATTCTCATTTCGATTATTAAGAATACTATGCTCCACCATGATGGTGGATGGTTTTCAATGGGGTTCACCGTGAGATTGTTTGGCTGTGGTACAACATAACAAATAAGTTTGTTCAATCTAATATACATAATCAAATTTTATATCACTGGCCGCTTGCTCCCGGTAGGGTTGCTCTCATACCATTGTCCAAGCTATCACTTCACTTCTTTAACATTTATACAATCTCCTCGCAAATCAATGAGTGAATCATCAGTGTAAAACCTCTATCCAAATGAGTAACTGCACTGAAAAGCTGGGCAACACGGATATACCAGGGACACCACGGCTTGAATAAAGTAATGGTGCTTCTGTAGAAAAGCAGAACTGTTGCAAATGTTTATTCCATCAACTTTTAAGTTCACGAGAAGTCAGTCCCTCCGACACCTGTGAGAAAACGGGGGAGACTGGAGCAACGAGTTCAATGTCAGATTGTGTGCGGTGTAGGCTGCCCACCATGACCTGTGCACAAGAACCTGATGGCGAAGTTTCACATGACCTGATCGAAGTTCAGCAAGAGCTCTGGCAGATGTGAGGTATTATACCCCTGTCAAGCCTACAAAACCTAGTCCCAGTTCACTCGGCAGTACCGACCGACCAACCCTTATCCATGCCATCCTTCACTAATACATGGTCTCGGCTCGGTACATTCAGTTCATCATTTGGTTCATTATCCCTATCCAACCCTCCTATTCTTTATTATTCCTTTATTCCCTGTCTTTCCCCTTGTCCATTTACCCTTGGGACACTCACTATTCATTGTCACTCGGCAGTGGCACTATTGTTTTATGTTCAGCCACTCTCTATTGTTCTATTCTCACTCACTCTTTTGTTCTCAGTCATACTTCATTGTTCTATTCTCACCCACATTCCTTGTTCTATTCTTGACCATTGTGGACAATACCTCTACATGATTCTTCATACCTTATTGTTCTCCATTCCTTGTGCCACTCTGTTCCACATCTCACTTATTAGCCTATATAAGTAGCCAATGTATGTAGATGGTTCTTCGTTCTGGAAATCAACTAGGTTTACGCCTTCTTGTCCTCCCTTCTCCTGTCCCAAGTCCTTTGCCTGGGCTGACACTCTCAGCACTCTCCCAGGCATCTCTCTGTCCCAAATCAGTGGCACGCATGGGAAGTAGGGCGCAATGCACGAGCACGTTGAAGCCATGCCACTACTTCTAGCCTGCAGGACTTGGCCCCCACCCCTCCGACTCCTTGGCATTCCTGGAGCCTGACAACCCCCGCCGATGCAAGATGGATGTCACATATTGCATATTGCTTATCATATCAATCAGGTTTGCGACACCAATTGGGTATAATCACTGAGACTAAACCTAATCGGTTTTGGAAAGAGCACGAGTTGATATGGAGGTCCACGGTAATGCCACATGGTGTTAAATATTAGGACTGAAATACTATCTCAGTCTCTTGGAAAAGAGCTCATATTAGAAGTATTTAGCTACCTGAAATACTATCTAAAAGAATGGTCAACAATTGTATGAAATATGAGAATAAACTTGAACTCATACCTCAGTCTCTTGGAAAAGAGCTGAGGTCACAGAGTCACACAACTGCAAAATACAATGGCAAATTCAAACTCCTATCAAAGGTAGATATCAGAGATAATAATGAATAGAACCCATACCCTCTCTCTAATACCATCAGGTCCTGGTTGCCATGAATAAGGAGAAGAGATGTTTGGGCTGAATATCAAATCCTTAACACATGGTATATTGATTGTGCATTGGATGGTGCCGAGATGGTCTTAAGATTGATTAGAGCAGAATTGACGGGACAGAGTGGGCCGAAGTTGACCATGCTACATCCAGTAAACCACACTGAAGATACTATGGCAACAAAAAAAAAATTTTTATTGATTCCACTGTTATCTATTGAGACCGTGCCTCATACTGTGTATGGTGCAGATCAGGTTGCCCCATCGCTGATGCAAAATTACCAAGTTATTGAATGATTGACCGGCACTTGGACGTCATTATTTGTTGTGTCGCAATCAATCCACCCACGCCACATGGCCACCACTTGTATCAATTGCGCCACCGATCATGCATGATCGCTAACATCAGACCGGCAGAATTGATTTACTGCGTCACCAAACTGTCCCACCAAGACCAAATACTATATAATTCATTGTCTCGTATACTCTCGAACGAGGCTATCTAGGCCTCCTCCCGCTTCCGATAAAGTCCAGGGGTCAGGGTGATCTGATGTACACATAGCCGGCGAGAGATGAATATGTACATCCCAACAGACAACATTCTTTATCGTTTATCATTTATCTTTGATGGGGTTGTTGTATCAAACCTGATCCATCTCGGAGTGGACCTGATACACCACATAAGTGATTTCTATTTGTCATTGATCCTCCTCACGCTATTACAGGTTCTTTATGGTCTGCTCAGGCATGATAACAAAAAGCAGACAAAAATGACCAGATCTAGTCAGGATGGGATGGAGGTATCACTACTTACCCCAAATGATCGCGTGACCAAGATGGTGTGCATGTCCGGATGCTCACGGGGCGGCGCTGTCCACGAAGATCAGCTTCAGTTTACCTGATCGATCTCGAAGGTGTATATCCAGACATATGATTGAGAAGAGATCACATTATTTTCAGTAACTTCATGTTGTTTTCTATGTATAACTCAAGTTTGATGGACTAGTCTATCCTTATTGGCCCATGTGGCACATCAGTGACATAATGTTAACCACATTTCTGAACTGCTGATAATGAGATTTCAGGGCAATGGGTAGCAATATTTATTACATTTACATAAAGAGGTACCGAGAATTGAATGAGGAGGCTCCTAGGAGCAGTGAGATAATATTTCCATCACCCATAAGTAATGCGGCTTGCAGTGCACTCCCATAGTATCCGCCTTGCATAAATGGATCTGCTCCCTTGTCCAGTAGCAAGCGAACAATATTCTTATGACTTGATGCCAATGCCGCCTGCAGTGCACTGCCATAGTATCCTCCCTGGATGTTGACATCCGCTCCTAGATTTAAAAGGAACCGAACCATGTGCTCGGCCCCTGTTGATGATGCTAAGTAAAGCGCAGAGCCAACCTGTCCTTGTTGCATGTTTATGTCCGCTCCTTTCTCGACCAGCAAGTGAGCGATATCACTGTGACGCATCATCAAAGCCATCTGCAATGCATTCCCGCGTGTCCCTCCCTGCAAGTTCACCTGCGCTCCCCGTTCTACCAGCAAGGACACGATAATTTGGTGACCCATGAATGACGCTGCTTGCAGCGCGGTACCGTAGTATCCTCCCAGCATATTGACGTCCGCCTTCGTGTCTAGCAGCAAGCAAACGATGTTCTCATGACCTGCTGTCGATGCTGCCTGAAGTGGGCTACCAAACTGTCCCCCTTGCTTGTTCACATCCGCGCCCAGATCGATGAGCAGGCGAACCATAGCTTCGTCACCTGTTGACGATGCCCAGTATAGTGCAGAGCCATCCTGTCCTCCCTGGAAGTTTAGGTCGGCACCCTTTTCTACTAGCAAGCGAACAATGTCTTCGTGACGTTTTCTAGATGCCACCTGCAATGCACTGCCGTAACACCCTCCGACCATGTTCACCAGCGCTCCCAGATCGAGGAGGAGTCGAACCATATCCTTGTGCCCCAGTAATGCTGCCGTGTACAACGCAGAATCATTCTGTTCATTTATGTCGGCACCTTTCTCGACCAGCAAGGGAACAATGTTCTCGTGTAATTCTGTCGAAGCCGCCTGTAGGGCACTGCCATCTTCTCCCTTTATGTTGACATCGGCTCCCAAATCGAGGAGGAGTCGAACCATGTTCTCGTCCCCCGATGATGCCGCGAAGTACAATGCAGAACCATCCTGTTCGTTTATATCAGCGCCCTTCTCAACCAGCAAGCGAACAATGTTCTCGTGAAGTTCTGTCGATGCTGCCTGCAGCGCACTGCCATATTCTCCTCCTTGTAGGTTAATATCTGCTCCCAGATCGAGGAGGAGTCGAACCAAGTTCTCTTCCCCCAATGATGCCGCCCAGTACAGTGCAGAACCTTGATATTCGTTAACATCGGCACCCTTCTCGACCAGCAAGCGCACGATGTTCTCGTGATGTCTTGCCAATGCCGCCTGAAGCGCACTGCCATATTCTCCTCCCTGAATGTTCACATCCGCTCCCCGGTCGATCAACAGGCGCACGATGCTCTCATGACATGTTGCCGATGCCGCCTGAAGCGCACTGCCATACTTCCCTCCATGAAGGTTCACATCCGCACCCCGGTCGATCAACAAGCGCACGATGCTCTTATGACCTGTTGCCGATGCCGCCTGAAGCGCACTGCCATAATATCTTCTCTGAAGGTCCACATCCGCACCCCGGTCGATCAACAAGCGCACGATGCTCGTATGACATGTGTCCGATGCTGCCTGCAGCGCACTGCCATACTTCCCTCCCGCCAAGTTCACATCTGCTCCCTGATCCAGCAGCAAACGCACGATGCTCTCGTCACCTATGTGTGACGCGGCTTGCAGCGCACTGCCGTAATATCCGCAACGCAGGTTCACCTCTGCTCCCCGGTCGATTAACAAGCGCACGACACTTTCGTGACCCCATTGCGATGCCTCGTGTAGCGCACAGCCATAAAAAGATCCTCCCTGGGCATTCACATTCGCTCTCTGGTCTATCAACAAGCGCGCGACGCTCTCGTGACCCCCCGATGATGCACATTGCAACGCACTGCGTTCTTCTCCACCCTGTATGTTCACATGTGCTCCCTTGTCTAACAACAGGCGCACGATGCTTTCGTGACCACGGTACGACGCCGCTCCTAGCGCACTGCCGTAGCTTCCTCCTTGTTTGTTTACTTCCGCCCCCATCTCAATAAACAAATGAACAATGCCCTCGTGACCCCAATACGACGCCGCCTGGAGCATATTTCCGTAGCGCCCGCCTTGGACGTTCACATCCGATAGCGCTCCTTTATCTAGGAGCAGGCGAACAATATTTTCATTACCGCCCGCTAACGCCGCCTGCAATGCACTGCTGTACTCTCCTCCCTCCATACTTACATCTGCTCCTCGGTCTATCAACAAACGTACTATGCTTTCGTGACCGCCTTGGGACGCCGCCTGCAGTGCAGTGTCAAAAAATCCCCCCTGCGCGTCCACACATGCACCATTCTCCAGAAGCAAGCAAACAATCCTCTCATGGCCGTGTTCTGAAGCCTGTTGGAGTGCAGTGCCCCGATCCTTTTCGTTGGCATTCACGTCTGCTGAATTTTCGAGCAGCAAGCGAACGATGCTCTCATGCCCATTTCTCGACGCCACCTGCAGTGGTCTGCCATAGAGTCCTCCTGAAAGGTTCACGTCCGCTCCAAACTTTATCAACAGCCGGATGATGTCCTCGTGACCATGATACGATGCCGCATGTAGTGCCCCGCCAAGTGTTGAATCGCTTTCACTTCTATTCACATCCGAACCACCCTCCAAGAGAGCTTCGGTTGCTCTTCTCAATCCAGCCAAGGACGTGTAATAAAGAGGAGCGCATCTCACATGTAGATATTCCCACTCATCATCTCCTTCATCCGGAATATAAAATGTCAGCAGGTTGGCATATACGGCATCCTGGGATTGCAAAAGCTCCATTATTAGTCGATGCAGAGCATCCGAGTCGCCATCATCTGCCCGAGCATGTCTCATCCAGTTCCGCGCTGCATATTGACATAGTGGATGTGTTTTCCGTGGGTATATAGATCCAGGCTGCCTGAATCGCAGCAGGTAGGCAAGACATGACTTGGCAATCGTCGCGTCGGCCATTTTCTGGTCGAACGAACAGAACGACAGATTGGCATTTTGTTGGCGGAGGTAGTCTGAGATCAGATATTCTCGGACAGAAAAATGAGCGAGTTTGAGTGTGGCACGGTCGGTGATGAGAGTCCAGTACGAGTCAACGTTCCTGCCAGAGTTTACTATAGTCTCTTCCTCGCCATCGGATTCCTCAGTAGACCCTTCACCATCACTCCCAACATCTGGGACAGTAATAGCCACCAAACTGGAGCATATATCTACAATTTGTTGAGGGTCAAACGGTCGTCTATCCGGGTCAAATAGAACTCCATCTTCCGCGTCAGGATCTGTGGCGAGGACTTCGACCCCCTCTCTCAATGAAATATCTCCAACGGAAAAGGAAAGCCATCGCAGCAACCGGACAGCAGATCTCCTATCCTCTTCATCGATATTCAACAGAATGCGGTCATAGGTCTCGTACAGGGTCTTCGGGAGGGACTTGACAGCTTTCTTTAGCTGGGCGGGAGAACGGCACCTTCGCAGCACATCCAACTGACAACTAATCCATCGGAACCTTTCAGTGATGTCAGTAAAAAATCACAAATAGGTGGGTGGATTGCATTACATTCCATGCGCACCCTCGGTCAAAACGGTCTCGACCAATCTCTTGTCCTCTTCCGAGTACACTTGGAACTCGTCATCATGATCCAATGTTTTGGATACGTGCAGCTGAACGTCCTCGTCAACAGAAATTGTGTCCATTGTCACCTCGTGTGAGACTAGATTCTTCAGCCCTCTGCCAATGTCATATTCCTGGCGACTAGTTACCAGTAGGTGTAATGTACCTATTTCCCAGCCATGGATTTCTTTCAGGAGCTTCAGGAGTCCACGGCGATCCTGGAATTCATCTAGCGCATCAAAGATGATAAACACATGACCAAAGCTCCCAATGATAGATTTCAAGGTTGAACTCCACTCTTCTAGAGTTGGAGATCGACGCCTCTTTGTAGTTTCAGAGAAGAGCCTCTCCAATCCATCAGGGGTCCTTGGACATTGGAAAGAGAGTTGCTCAATGAGAGACTTGAGTATGTCAGATTGAAGTGTATTTTTCGCGTGGAATTCAAAATAGAAATAACCATAAGCAAGCAAGGGGTTCGTCCGGCAATGACTGTAAATCTCCTCGATGATTGTAGAGCTGAATCGCCGACGTGTTAGCATAGTTCACTTTAAACGCACTCTACTCGCCATAGGATAGTTTTCCCGGCGCCAGCTGCATCAATAAGCTGCAAACAATTATCTCAGGGAAACGCTTAGAAACGTACGCATTCCATGAAGCCATAGGAACGAGTTGTTCCTCCGTTTCCACCCCTCGAAGTGAGCCCCGTGCACAAACCATAATCCTGTGCTTTCTCGTCGCTCCCTGAGAGCACTAGCATGCTTTAATCGCTGGTCAGGAGCTGCCAGCCATTCATATATCTTCTGCCGACCTCCATCTGCAAGAAATGTCAACAGAGGGTTGGTAAGTATTAAGACAAATACGGCGCTGCGAGGTTTGAATAGTCACACTTACCAATAGTCGTGTCGTGGTTGATTACATTCTGAAAAGTGACATTCCCTCCAGCACCTGGCACAACACATGTGGATTAGCACGGGGCTCTTGGATTTTCAACATTGGACAAAGAGACGTACTCAAGCTCACATTGGAAAGAGTAGTGTGAATGAATGGTAACGGCATCGGTCAGGCGTGAGTTGGATAGAGTGTCTCTATGTCTTTTCCACAAGTCAAATTGCGTAGGGGTGGTAGGCAGTGAATGAGAGTTGATGTACTCGCAGACGCACAGCCTTCCGAAGCGGCATCAGAACCCCAATCCCCGATAACCAACAACAACCGCAAACGATCCTTGTGCGCTTACGCTGGTTTGCACTACATAAGGCCCACGGGATATTTACATCCGTACATGCGATGAGACAGAGTGTCCAAGGATTCCCTGGTCTTGATGCATGCGATGGATGACAAGGAACGGAGGAAAGCAATGACAAAGGTCAGAGTGGGAATGAAAAGGGGAAACTGAAAGAGTCAAAACATTTTACTAGGAGAGAGGCAATGATCACAAATGGTTGGAGTTGGAGAATAATTGGCGATCAAAGACAAGAAGAGCAAGTGAAGCCCGTTCGCATGCCCGACAGTTCGAGTTTCAAGAAGTGCCCATGAGAGATATTTCAGAGAAAATCATAAATCAAGGTCACATCAGAAGCAAGCTGGAATTAGAACGAGAGAACTAGAGACCGACACCAGCGAGATGTTGCTGCAGCTGTAAGATAGCAGAAGACACCTGCCGAAATCAGAACACATAGGGATGTCTGATAAATCTGGCTCTAGCATATCTGAGATCCGATGCTTGGCATTAGAAGTGTTGCCAGTACAAGCCAACATCTATTGAACAGCTATCAGTCGATCAAGCAAGATACTATTTAGCACTCAGAATCAATCCGTTTGGAAAAATAGAGGATGTTAAGCCCAGGGTAAATGGGACAAGGTTGAAAAAGCACCCAGAAATTAGGGAGGAAACACAGCAGTGCCTCTTTTAGAAAAGTGCAGAAAGTTAAATGAGGAATGTTCCCAGGTGAAAGCAGGCAGCGGTGCCAACTTCAAGCAGGATGAGAAACACAGGTAGATGGATGCTTGAGACCTGGTTCTTGAATAAAAGGAAAATGAGGATCGCGAAACATAACATTCCCTCTATAAAGGTATCAACGCTTATAGTAATACCCATAATGTCTAGACATACCTTTTTTTGAGGGACAGGCATCCGTGAGTCGTATGGGAGAGTGATCCTGTAAGGGTTTTGGTCCCTGCCCTCGTGCACTTGGTGATTCAGAATATTGTGACCTACCTTCTTCGTTGGAACTTTACGGTGCAGTCGTGAGGTATATTTCATGCTGTAAGATAGTTCAGCGACTGTGAAAATCAAGAGCGGAGAGACTCACTTTAACAAGACAAATACGATCGTTAGGATCAGACGAGAGGATGGAGGGAGCATATAAGAAGTTAACGCTCGCCCCAACTACGCAAAAGCAGATTAGCAACAATGTCTAGGGGTCTGTAGGAGTGATAATAGAACCAAAGTGGTGTCAGTAGCAGACAAGACAAACGGAGCAGAAAAAAAAAGAAAATCAAACGAGGAGAGAAGAACCATCAGAAAGGAAAGAATATAAAAAATCACAGCTCGCCACCAAAAGCACAATTAAGAAGAGCCACAACACCACATTCCGAGCTGAGTCAAGTGATGTCAAGGGCAGAGGAGCAATGAGCAGAGGGACAGAGAGCCATACAAAAAGACAATGATCATCTCAATAGAGTGAAACAGATCATATGGTCCGACTTATAACAAGGTGGGGGGGGTATATTTGATAGCAGAGAGAAAAGGGTAGAGGGAGCAATTGCAGGCAGCGATTGTGCAGCATCTGAATTTGTGCAAGTTCGAATCTAATCAGAGCCGAGATTGAGTGGTGTCGATAGTAGACAACAGGAGAAAGCAAGCAGAAGGAAACAAAGGAATGTCAGACACAGAACCTGTACTCTGTAGTGTATTTCCAATAAATATGACAGAGTCATTGTCGAGCTTACATGAAGAAAGACTCGCAAGAGCAATGGTATAAACAGCAGAGCCAAGATCGAGGGCTTTGATAGCAGACAAATGGTGGAGGTGATGCGGTTCACCTCTGCAGCATGCATAACCATAGCCAAGATCAATGGGCTCGACGACAGAGAATTCGGCAGATGAAGCAGGTGGAGGGACAGGGGAGGCAGGAAAGGATTGGATCGGCGAGCCATCATAGAACAGCAAACCTAATATCGTGGGGTGTCAATAGCAGGCAAATTGACAAGACAGAAATACGACAAACACCCTGAGCCCTGCAGCACACAATGATAGAATCAGAGAGATGTATCTAAGTCATGGTAGCAACGGTGTTGCTACAGTCTGCTACAGTCTTTAGGTGCGACAGCAGAGCACTAAGGAGATGGAGGAGCAGGCTGATGGACTGAGCATTCAAGCAGAAAGACCTATAGAAATCACAGCAGGTACAGTGAAGGCGATAGAAAGATCAAAAGACATGGACAAAAAACAAAGGACAGAGAGAGCAACAGAACCAATACGAGATATCAACAGTGACCTTTTCTGAGTAAAACAAAATTGATGTCCGGGTCCATAAGTGGCATCACCGTGGCCAAAGTCCAAGAAAGGAGAGAAACGGGTACACAAAACCAGCCAAGATCGAGATTTTCGTAAATCAGAGAGCAGAGAGCCCTAAAAACGTTGACTAGTATGGCCGAGATCAAGTCTCTTTGATAGCAAATGATCGAGAAGGAGAAGATGAGAAGACAGTAAAACAAGAAACTTTCGATGTTCACCCCAGCAACCTAGAAGGACATAGCTTTATGATAGTTGAGGCAGAACCAGCTTGGCAGAAAGGTCAAAATGCAACAGCAACAGAGCAGATGGTTAACCCATGGATAAAAAGCTGATAAAGAAGATCGTGTCTCACCCTTGCATCTCTGGCCCACGT
>QLPI01009907.1:0-13201 GCA_003314275.1 Chroogomphus rutilus
CCTTTCGACAACACCCCTCGGCAGTACCGAAGTCCGTCAGAATCCGGCGCTTGACAGTATGGGTATGACAGACATATTTGCACTTTTGTATTTCATTATGGGCACTTAATCTAAGCATCAGATAATGCAAATCATAAAGATCAAGGCACAAATGCAAAACACAATTGCAGTGGAATCTCCCCAGAGCCAGATATAGATCCTGGTATCAGACTTGATTCAAGTGAAGTCTAACTCATGTAAGATAGTATCTACCTTCTTGTTCCACACCCTGGGGGACTGTTTAAGTTTATAGAGTGCCTTGAGAAGTCTCAAAACATGATCTGGTCTACCATGGTGAAATCCTTCAGGCTGCTAAAGGTAGAATTCTATGTCAATTTCACCCTTCAGGAAGGTTTAACCTTGAACACCCAATGAGAGCCAATACCTTTATGACTAGAAGGACACCTGACCAATTCCCAAGTGCCATTTGTCACCAATGCCTGAATCTCTTCCATAGTAGCATTAAGGTAAAGCTGACCATCAGGCCATTTCAATGCCTCTGCAAGTGTTCATGGCTCTACCCCCCTGCTTTAAAGATATACTCCATGGCAGCAGCAGGAGATAGCAACTCATATGCATGATATGAAACAGCAGTGAGGCCAGCTACCTCTTCAACAGCCTCATCCTCATCTGTATTATCAGACCAGGGAGAGACATTGTAATGAATTCTATCATGATCAATCTTCCAGAACTCTCTAGGAGGGTGGTGGAAACAAGTGCTATGATACAGAGGAGGGGGATCAGGGACAGGTGCAGGAAGAGGCAGTGGTTCAGGCACAGGCACAGGCACAAGAAGATGTGGTTGTTTTGAATTGCCACCACTTCTGGGATGTCTTCTGATATGTAAATAAACTGTTCAGGAGTTAAAGCAGGACACAAAGGAGGTGAAGAGGGAAGACATGCTTATCAAACTCACTGTCATTGCAGATCAGAGTCTTCTGAGTGTCAGGATTCCATAACTTCCCCCCTTTTACACCAGAAGGTTAGCCAATGAAGACATATTTCTGAGTGTTAACACAAGTCCCTTGTGCTGGTATTTCTGAACATGGATGTAGGCAGTGCAGCCCCAGACATGAAGGTGGTGAACAGATGGTTTCTTGCCATACTATTCCTGGAATGGATTCATGTTGTGAAGAGAATGAGTAGGACTGTGATTCCAGATGTGGACATAGGCAGCCAATGCCTCTTCCCAGAAAGATGCAGGAAGTTGAGAATCAGAGAGCATGGTGGTAATGGCCTTAGAAGCTATATGATTGGCATATTTGGCAACTCCATGCTGTTGTAGACTGGCATGAACAGTGTGTTGGCATTAAATTCCATATAGATCTGTAAAAGCCTCAAACTCCTTGGACATGTATTCCCCATCATTATCATCATACAAACACCTGGTCTTGAGACCAAGCTGTGCCTCTGTCCAAGCCTTGTATTGCTTGAATACTGCAAACACCTCATCCATGATACAGAGAGGATGGAATGAGGCAAAACAACTCATTTCATCAATGAACAGAACCCAATATCAGTACCCAGAATGGGTGCACATAGGCAGAGGTCCATGATCAGTGTGGACAAGGTCAAGTGGCTTTGAGGTACAAGTAGATGAAGAAGGAAAGGAATTCTGAAGTTACATGCCAGCAATACAAGGTTTACAAATATTATCAGGGTTTTGCTTTGACTTAAGTATCAAACCATTTACCAGATCACCCTTGACAAGGTGTTTGACACTCTCTAAGTTCAAATGGGCAAGATGAGAATGCTAGAGAGAGATCTATGACACTGAAGAGATAATTTCACAACTTGTTCACAGTAGGCTTAGGAAAATTACGGTAGTCAAAAGTAATTGACTCCTCAGTGGCTGTCAAGTTCGGTAATATATATTAATGATATATACAATAATCAACTGCAAATGAAATAAAAAGAAAATCAGACTAAAACTTACATTAATATTATAGTTGGCTCACCTCCTCAGTGGCTATCAAGCACTGAGGAGTAATCACATATGTGAGTGAGTGTTTCACCTACATATACATATGAGCCAGCCTCTTAGTGCTAGCCAGAGCAGGCAGCCAAGTGGTCAGTCCCCCACCAGACTGCTTGTATGTGTAGGTGGCCTCATGGTAGAGCTAAAGTCAGGGCCATGTAGATAGAATATAAAGAAACATAAGAACTCATGCATACAAGCACATAAAAATACATGAAATTTTTGAAAAATACTTGAACATAATTAGAATCATTTGGTGGAAAAATTGCTAGGAAAATTGCTATATATTATGATTGATGCTCTCAGGGCTAGTGCACATATGCACCTATAGACATAAGTGCAGGAAAAGTCACAGACTCAGACAGAAGAATGGTAGGACTATCAAGGATGGCAGTGTTGTAAGTACTTACAGAGGCAATAAAGAGGAGGTTTGTGCTCTGAGAGAAGGTCACATGATCATGGACAATGGTCATAGTAAAACTGCTTTTATTGGGTAAGGTATAAGACAGAGAGGTTGTTGTTGTACAATGCAGGAATATGGAGAACTCAAGTAAACTCTAAGGTATGCTTCTGAATACCATCTACCACTGGTGCAAAATAGGAAGTACCAACTCCAGTAGAATAGATAACTTTGTGGTCTACAAGTTGAATGGGAATGACAAGTTGACAAAAATTATATATTCAGTGATGATAAGGTGTCATATGAGATGTAATATCTATGTCTGAAACAATCCAATTGAACTGAAAATTGAGCTGAAGTGATGTGGAAGAGAGGGTGGAGGAAGGAAATGATACAGCACTTCTATTTCCAGCAAATTCAATAAAAGCAGTGAAAAATAGAGTAGATGAGATAGTATTAGCATGTACAAGGATAGTAGATAAGTGTTAAGTCTCGGTAATGCCGATAGTGTGGATGGGAATTGGCCAAGTCCTGCAGACTGATTTGGGTGGCTTGGCTTCAACATGCTTGTGCATTGCACCCTGTTCTTCCATGTGTGCCACTAATTTGGACAGAAGAAAGACCCAGGAGAATGCCGAGAGTGTCGGCCCAAGTAAGGGATTTCAGATGGGAGAAGAGAAGACAAGAGGAGGTAAACCAAGTCAATATTCAGAGTGAGGAACTATCTACATACATTTGCTACTTATATAGGTTAAGAAGCGAGATGTGGAATAAGGAATGGAGAACAATAAGGTATGTGGAGCATGTGGGGCATTGTCTACAATGATCAAGAATAGAATAAGGAATGTGGATGAGAATAGAACAATGAAAATAAGATAATAGAAATATGGCCAAGAATAGAATAATAGAGAGTGACAGAATATAAAACAATAGGGTCATGGCCAAAGATAAAACAATGGAAAATGTCCCGAAGTAAAACGGGCCAAGAATGAAGGAATAAACAGGGAGGGGATCAGTGGATGAGGAATAGGGATGGGGAATGTAGAGGATGAATGTGCTGAGCTGATACTGATATACCAAGTGACATATGTGTGGATTGGTCACTTGCACGTGGAGTTAGACTGATCATTTGGTTGGCACTGCCGAGTTACCGGGTGCTCGGTACGTGCACTTGACAATAAGGCAGATTCCTTCTGAGAGCAATTTTGATACTGAAATTCCAATTTTGCAAGTAAAAATAATGACAAACTTCCTGGAAATGTCCCTGGTGGTTGAAGGTGTAGGAAAAAAGTGACTATGGCAGTGGTTATCAGAGAATTAATTTGACAATATAAATATTTTCAATCATCAGGGAATGCCAACCACTGTGATTTTTATTTGAATATACCTAAATATTTTCACTACAAAGAAAATAAAGAAAATTGGTCATAAATTTACACTAAATAGAACATTGGGCTCACCTCTTCAGTGAATGTCAACCATTGAGGAGGAGTGCATATGCAGGTAGTGTTTCACCTGCATATCTGCTTGACCTGGCCCCTAAGCACTAGCTTGGTGGGGGGCTAAGTTACCAATCCCTTCCTGGGGAGCTGGCTACATGTGTTGTGTAGAGCAGAAGCAAATCAATATGTGCACACAACTAGTATACATAGAAAAATAGAAATAACTTGTGAACTTTTTAACATAAAAATACAATGAAATCAAGAATATTTTGAATATGAATTGCACACAGGTTGATACTGAAATCACTGAAAAACAAGAAAATATTGTAATTGATGTTCTCAGTGTAGAGTGCATATCTTCAACCCACAGCAGTTGCAGAGAGCTTTGTTTAAGCTGTAATAGAAGTCAGAGATAAAGCAGGACTCTGTATAGATGTAAGAGCCATGTCAGAGGGATCCTGGAGGTGTAAAATCTCAAGTTTTGTCTACATCTGAACTGAATCCATCTGCAATACTAGCAAAATGAACCCTCTGGTCAAGCTGGATATCAAGGAAGATATCTCCAGCTGCCATAGACACCATCCCAAATGGCTGCCTTGTCAACATCAGCAAGCCTATGAAGGAATAATAGACAACTTTGCACATTAGTGCAGATATTTTTTTCAGATAAACTAAATAATTAAGCTACAAAAGAGATGAATTTTATGGTTAGAAATATATTAATGATATATTAGGCTCACCTCCTCAGTGATAGTCGACTCTCAGACACTGGAAATGCCAATGTTGCATGGGCCAAGTACTATTGCAATAGTACTGACTTCACAATGCTGGCAGGTAATTGGCCAAGTACTGTAGACTAATCGGGGTGGCTTGGTTTCAACTGTCAAGTACACGTACCAAGTATCCAGTAACTCGGTACTGCTGACCGAGCAATCAGTCTATGTCCATGCACAAGTGACAATCCACATGCAAGTCACTTGGTATGCTGGTCTCGGCTTGGCACATCCACCATCCACATTCCTCATTCCCATCCCTTATCCACTCCTTCCTCATTCATTGTCCATTAATCTCACCCTGCCTACTCCTTATTTCTCAGCCCACCTTACCTCGGGACATCCTGTCCTTGTTTCATCCTCAGCCATGACCCTATTGTTTTATAGTCGGTCACTTCCTATTGTCCTATCCTTGGCCACTGTTAAGTCTTGGGAAAGCCGATAAGTTGGTCAAGTCCTGCAGACCGGTTGGAGTGGCTAGGCTTCAATGTGCTCGTGTGTTGCATCCTGCTGTTCCATGCATGCCACTGATTTGGACAGAAGAGAGACCCGGGAAGATGCCGAGAGTGTTGGCCCAAGTGAAGGACTTTAGACAGGAGAAGGGCGGACAAGGGGATGCAAACCAAGTTGATATTCAGAGTGAGGAACTATCTACATACATCCACTACTTATATAGGTTAAGAAGCAAGATGTGGAACAGGGTGGCATAAGGAATGGAGAACAATAAGGTATGAAGAATCATGTGGAGGTATTGTCCACAGTGATCAAGAATAGAATAGGAAATGTAGGCGAGAATAGAATAATGAAATATGGCTGAGAATAGAATAATGAGAGAGTGGATGAGAATAGAACAATAGAAAGATGGCTGAAGATAAAACAATAGGGACATGGCTGAATAATAAATGAATAACAATTGCTCTCAAGGGGAAATGGGTAAGGGAAGGGATGAGTAATGAGAGAATAGTGATGGATGGAGGGTGTGGGACGAGGGTGGTGAACCAGTCGATGTACTGAATGTACTGAATGTACCAAATGTACTGAGCTGGGGCTGTGAACCAGTGATGGAAGACTTGTCACTGGTGTGTGGGTAAGGGTTAGTCGGTCGGTATTGCTGAGTTACCAGATACTTGGTACATGTACTTGACAGCCACATCCCTATTATCCTATTTTCTTGTTCTATTTTCGTTTACATTATTTCATTCTGTTCTCGATCATTGTAGACAATGCTTCCACATGCTCTGCATACCTTGTTGTTCTCCATTCCTTATTCCACATCTCGCCTCTTAATCTATATAAGTAGCATATGCATGTAGATAGTTCCTCATTCTGGATATCAACTTAGCATAGGCCTCCTTGTCCTCTCTCCTCCTGTCTAAAGTACTCCCTCAGGCCGGCACCCTTGGTACCTTCACGGGTACCCCATCTGTCAGAAATCAGTGGCATGCATGGAAGGTAGGGTTCAATGAATGAGTATGTTGAAGCCAAGCCACCCTAATCGATCTCTGGGACTTGACCGACTGCCGATGCATTCCCGATACCTGACATCAATGTACTCATGCGATGTGCCCTACTTTCTCTGCATACCACTAATGTCAGAGAGACAGAGAACTCAGGAGGATGCCAAGGGTGTTGGCCCAAGTAAGGACTTCAGACAGGAGGAGGGAAGACAAGAAGGTGTAAGCCAAGTCAATATTCAGAATGGAAAACTATCTACATCTGTCAAGTACATGTACCGAGACCCATTAATTTGGCAGTGCCAACAGAGCAGTCATCCTATGTCCACATCCAAGTATCCACGCCGCATGCATATCACTTGGTATGCCAGTCTTGGCTCGCCACATCCACCACCCACACTCCTTGTCCTCACCCCTCACATACTCTACGCCACTCACCATCCATTAATCCCACCATGCCTACTCCTCATCCTTCAATCCACCTCACCTTGGGACTTCCTGTCCTTGTATTATCCTCGGCCATGGCCCCGTTGTTTTATAGTCAGGCACTCCCTATTGTCCTATCCTTGGTCACATTTCTATTATCCTATCCTTTATTGTTCTATTTCCGTTTGCATTCCTTCATTCTAATTTTACTCATTGTGGACAATACCCACATGCTCTGCATACCTTGTTGTCTTACATTGCTTATTCCACATGTCGCTTCTTAAACCTATATAAGTAGGGCATGCATGTACATATTTCCTCATTCTGGGTATCGACTAGGCTTAGGCCCTTCTACCTTCTCCTCCTCTGTTAAGTCCTCTACTCGGGCCGGCATCATTGGCATCCTCCCGAGTATCCCATCTGTTGCAAATCAGTGGCATGCACAGAAGAGTAGGGTGCAACACATGAGTACATTGAAGCCAAAGCCACTACTCCCGGCCTGTAGGACTTGGCCATTCCCGCCTGACCTCTTGGCATTCCCAAAGCTTGACAGTTCCCGAGGCCTGACAACATCCATGTTCTACTTATATAGGTTAAGAAGCAAGATGTGGAATCAGGGTGGCATAAGAAATGGAAAAGAGAATAAGGTATGGAGAGCATGTGGAAGTATTGTCCACAATGATCTTACCTTACCAATACAGATGACTCTGAGGGCATATGTGTGAAATAACCTAGTGAAAGCCCAGACAACTCATGATTAAACAGTGGTCATCAAAGGTGCAGGCATACCTATTTAGTCATGTCAGTCGTCTACGATGTCGGTCAGTGGTGGTCATGTGTGAAGGGTTCTGCATTATGTCAGATGGTGGAGAGCATGTACACAGTGATACACAGAACTCTCAGATAAGCAGTGTACATTGAACCTGGGGATGAATGTATGGGTTTGCCCTTGCAGGTGGGCTGGCCATATATACAGGTGGACATTGCATGGTGATTTGGGTGTGCAAGAGGCATCTTGTTAGGTGCACCAACAGTATCAGTGGCAGACAAATGAAGTCAGAAGATGGGGGCAGCATACCTATTCATTCACATCTATATAGGTCATAGGTACATGTGTTTACGTCAAGTACATGATACCGAGCTCTGGTTTACTCAGTAATACTGACCAAATGACACCTACCATTTAATCCCCCACACCAGTGACAAGTCATTCTTTACTAGTATGTGGTCTTGGCTTGGTACATTTGGTTCATCATCTTGGTTCACTCCCTTCACCCCATCCTCTCTATTCTTGTTATCCTTCCATTCCCCATCCTTCTCCTTACCCGCTTCCCCTCAGGTCATTTGCTAGTTATTTATTATTTGTTCATGGCCCTATTATTTTTTATTCAGCCACTCTCTATTGTTCTATTTTCACTCACACTCCTACTCTTTTATTCTCAGTCATATTTCATTGTTCTGTTCTCGTCTACATCTTATTGTTCTATTCTAGATCACTGTGGACAATACTTCCACATGGTCTCCATACCTTATTCTTTTCTCCATGTCTTACACTACCCTGATTCCACATCTCATTTCTTAACCTATATAAGTAGTACATGGATATAGATATTTCCTCATTCTGAATATCAACTAGGTTTACACCTTCTTGTCTTCCCTTCTCCTGTCTGAAGTCCCTTATTTGGGCCAACACTCTTGGCACTCTCCCAGGTATCTCATCTGTTCCAAATTAATGGCATGCATAGAAAGTAGGGTACAATGAATGAGTACATTGAAGCCAAGCCACTCTGATCGGTCTGCAGGACTTGGCCGATTCCCACCAGCATCGTGAAGTCAGCATTATTGCAATAGTGCTTGGCCCACGCATCGTCAGCATCCTCAGTGCCTAACAGTTTACTGCAATTAAAGAGTAGTCCATATGTGTTTGTAGCAAGATCAAATGGTATCCAGGGAGTACTGCTACATGCACAGAGGAGAAGGCACAACAGGCAGCCTGTGGGATGGGATCTTAAAGATAATGTATTAGCATCAATTCTGCAAGCAAACCCAAATAAACAAATTAGCAGAACTCACCTATCTACTACCTTTGTACTCATTTCCAACTTTGGGGGTGCAGAGTGCAACCCTCTGGATATGTCCACAGGGCAAGAGCTGTCTTGAGATTCACAGTGGTCATTGGCACATTCTTCCAGTGACAGATGTTCTTGTCTTTATCAGAGTTGTGCAGTCAATTGTTTACCATTTTGAGTCCCCAGTGTGAGGAAGGGCCATGGGAGGCCCAGGGGATGGGATCTTAAAGATAATGCATTATCATCAATTTTGAGATGCAAAACCAAACAAAAACACTAGCAGAACTCACCTTTGAACCCATATTGGAACTTTCTTCCCCCCTTGAGTCCCTAGCTTACAGAGGAGGAGCATGTACCAGCCATCAAGCTGCTTCCCACTCGCTTCCCACTTCAAGTCCCAGCTCACAGAGGGCACCTACAGCCATAGGCCACTTTCCACTTGCATTTCACCTTGAAAATATAGGAGTCCAGGTGCGAGTAAGTGGCATGTTAGTAGGGAATGAGTCTTGAAAGGCAAACTTGACCACTCCCCAGATGATACACATTTGTGGATCCAAAACCGGTTCAGGTACAGTAGGGGACAAAACCGTTCAAGTGTTTTGAACATTTGTGTTGTACTGTAAATAACGGGAGGATTACATAATCCAAAAATATGACGTAATTAGTGGAGATAGCCCTGCTTCTGAACTTGTGGTCACAATCAAGATGATTACGTAATTCTCAATATTCATTGAGATATTAATTATTTAAAAAAAATGAAGCATTTGAACGGTTTTGTCCCTCACATTTTTTAAACAAGAAATGGTATATATCAGTACTTGGTAAAGCCCCCATTTGCTCTCATCACTGCCTGCACCCTTCTAGGCATGCTCTCAATCAACTTCTGACACACCTCTGGCTCTATCTTCTCCCATTCCACTCCAATCCTCTCTCATAGCTCATGCACTCCACTAGGGAGGTGTTCATAGTCAGAAAAGCACTTTTTGACAATAGTCCAGAGGTTCTCAATGGGGTTTAGGTCAGGGGACTGAGCTGGCCACTTCATGACCTCATAGCCATGGTCAGAAAATGTCAAGCTTCGGTTACTGATGGACTTCGGTACTGCCGAGGGGTGTTGTCGAAGTATCGGGTGGACTATGGCCAAGTCCTGCAGGCCAAGAGTAGTGGCGTTGGCTTCAATGTACTCGTGCGTTACGCCCTACTTGCCATGCGTGCCACTGGTTTTGCAACAGGCAGGTACTCGGGGGGATGCTGGTGATGCCGGCCTGAGTCAAGGACTTTACAGAGGAGAAGAAGGTAGAAGGGCCTAAGTCTAGTCGATACCCAGAATGAGGAAATATGTACATGCATGTCCTACTTATATAGGTTAAGAAGCGACATGTGGAATAAGGAATGTGGGATAACAAGGTATGCAGAGCATGTGGTTATTGTCCACAACAGATAAAATTAGAATGAAGGGATGCAAACGGGGATAAAACAATAAGGGATAAGATAATAGAGACGTGGCCAAGGATAGGACAATAGGGAGTGGCCGAGTATAAAACAATGGAGTTGTGACCGAGGATAATTCAAGGACAGAAGGTCCCGAGGGGAGATGGACTGAAGGGTAAAGGCAAGGAGTGTGGATGGTGGACATGCCGAGCCGAGACCGGTGTACCAAGTGTTATGCATGCGGTGTGGAAGCTTGGTCATGGATATAGGATGGTTGCTTGGTCGGCAATGCCGAATAAACGGGTCTCGGTACATGTACTTGACAGTTATGGACTGATGAGACAAAAATCAATAGGTTGTTGATCTCCAATTTTATCTCATTGTCCATGGCTGTCTTCCATGTAGGATTGTTAAGGGCATTTTTAGTCATCATAGGCAACTGTAAATCACTACTTAAATACACATAGTTATTTTCTTTGATGTTTATTGGTTCAGCACTTATTGCTAGATAGTCACAAGTATTGTCATCACTCTCTTCAAAATTTATGTTCAATTTTGTGTTGAAATCATTGAGTATGTTATCCTCAATGTTCTCACAGGCAAGAGTTATCAGATGGATGTGTGTCCTTTCTCCAGCTTGAGGTCTATTCCCAGAGCTGGCCCTTGTATTATTGTAATAATCGAATTCTCTCACTTCTTCTGAGTGGAGGAGCTTTGCTAGGCCCACTCACATCTGTTTGACTGGGTTGTATATTTTCTAGATCCTTCTGTGATATGCGCTTAATTATTTCTTCATTGTGGCTCTTACCCAGTTGCTCATGTGTGATGTATAATAGTAACAGTACCTTAGTAGGTGCCAAAATGGGTAATTGAGGAAGATACTTTATGAATCTTGGTGTGGGAATTGTTCGCTCATCATTAGGTAGAATAGGAGCTCTTGTAGGTTGCATTCCTATATCAAAAATGATATTTTGCTTGACTGTTACCTGCTAACTCTCCAGCCAATATTAGTAGTGGCTGTTGCTTTGTCTGGAGTGACTGACCCACTTAGCTTTCTTGGCTCTAGATAGTAGTTTATCATCTTACTTTATTTTGACATAAACATTGGCTCCTGTCAGGCCTCGGTAACACTGAAGATATGGTCGGGAACCGGCCAAGTCCTGCAGGCCAGTCGGGGTGGCTTGGCTTTAACATACTCGTGCATTGTGCCCTGCCTCCTGTGTGTGCCACTAACTTGTAATGGAAAAGATGCTCGAGAGGATGCGGAAGGTGTTGGCCCAAGTAGGGACTTCTGAACGGAAGGAGGCAAGAAGGAAGGTGTAAACCTAGTTGATACTCAGACTGAGGAACTATGTACATGCATTTGCTACTTATATAGGCTGAGAGGTGGAATGTGGAATAAGGGTGGCATAAGACATGGAGAAAGAATAAGGTATGGAGACCATGTGGAGGTATTGTCTACAGTGATCTAGAATAGAACAATACGAGAGTAAGACAATGAAATATGACTGATAATAAACGAGTAAGATTGTGGGAAAGAATAGAACAATAGAGGGTGGCCGAATATAAAACAATAGGGCCGTGACCAAGCGGCAACAAATAGTGAATGTCCCAAGGGTAAATGGGCAAGGGGAAGGACAGGGAGTGGAAGAATAATAATGAATAGGAGGGTGGGGTAGGGATGATGAACCAGATGATGATCCAAGTGTACCGAGCTGAGACCACGCACTGGTGAGGGATGATATGGGTAAGGGTTGGTCAGTCGGTACTGCCGAGTAAATCAGAGCACAGTATTGTGGTTGTGACAGCTCCCCATTCATGGACAACTTGTAAGTTCAGCTTTTTATAGTGAACCATCTTATAAGGCCTCTTGTCCAGTAGAGCTCATGTATGTGTGTAGTTTTTGAGGTAGTTAGCATGCTGAATTTCATATCCCCAAAGGTACTTTGGGAGATTTGAATCTAGCAACATGGAATGGGTCTTTTTGACTAAGGTACGATTTAAGCCCTCAACTACTCCATTTTTCTCAGGAGTGTCATGCACTGTGTACCTAGGTTTCATGCCCTGTTTATCTAGATAGTTATTAAATTCAACACTTGTATACTCACCCCCTCAATCTGATAGGAGTGTTTTGATACATGCATTCCTCTTCCAAAGAATCATGGCCTCATACAATTTGTATTTGGCAAAGACTGGAACTTTTGTACTCATTAAATAAAGAACTGATTCCCTTGAATGATCATCAGTGAATGAGACATAATAAGACTTTTTGTCAATAGTGATGTGTCTTGCTGGTCCTCATATATCAGAATGTATTTTATTGCTGGTATTCTTTGAATATTTACTAGGTTCTTTCAGGAGTGGTTTGTATGTTATTTTAGCTTTAATACATGCATTCCCAGTAATTTTCCCATCTATATGTGTGAGCTCAAGGCCTATGACCATTCCATGATCAATTAGATGTTGTAAAAATAGAGTACACTTGCAACATCGGAGTAACTGCCTATTGTTCTTTATTGTTCTCCTGATTAGTCACAATCTGTGCCTGAACTAAAGACTATAAGTAGTTTATATGTATTATCTGTGCTTCTTCAGCTCTTATGCTGAACTCACATGTCGCAGGTATAGTAGTCAATATACACTAGCTCTTATGCTGAACTCACATGTCGCAGGCTTACTCTGCCAATAGAGTTGCCTTTACAATAGGTTATGGGCCCCGCCTGAATGCTCACCCAGCTTGAATGCTGGATACATAGCCTACTCGACACCTTGTTCAGTCCATGCTCACCTCCATCCCATGCACCCTACAGGTCTCTCACTTCAGTCGAGAAGTTTGACAGGACCAAACTGGGAGGACTGGCTCCACCAGCACACGGATGGCACACGGCAAGGAACACCGAGCTTTGATCGCTCGTAAATGACACAGTAGTACTTGCACTCGCTACATTTGCCTCTGTTCCTTTGTCACCCACTCTCCAAGCCCTCCTCTGGGCAACCTATTCGGAGAGTGCGCAACTCTACGTTGCAAACATCGCCCATCGGTTCGACACCACCGGGCTTTCACCAACAGGTTCACCACCCCAACTACGTATTCGACGGGGTTATCCACACGTGTCCAAATTGTATCGACCGCTGACAGTAAAGCGGACGATCTCAACCATGTTCCAAATCAGACTCCGACGGCGCTCA
>QLPI01009908.1:0-19338 GCA_003314275.1 Chroogomphus rutilus
AGGCAAGGGTTGTTCGGTTGGTACTACCGAGTGAACCAGAGCTTGGTATCCGGGGCTTGACAAAGTCCTGCAGGCCAAGAGTAGTGGCGTTGGCTTCAACATACTTGTGCGTTGCACCCTACTTGCCATGCGTGCCACTGTATTTGCAACAGACAGATACTCAGGGGGATGCTGAAGATGCCGGCCCGAGTCGAGGACTTTAACAGAAGAGAAGAAGGTAGAAGGGCCTAAGCCTAGTCAATACCCAGAATGAGGAAGTATGTACATCCATGTCCTACTTATATAGGTTAAGAAGCGACATGTGGAATAAGGAATGTGGGACAACAAGATATGCATAACATGTGGTCGTTGTCCACAACAAACAAAATTAGAACAAGGGATGCAAAGCGAGGATAGAACAATAAAAGGCAAGATAATAGGATCGTGACTCGAAATGGGACAATAGGGAGTGGCCGAATATAAAACAATGGGGTTGTGTCCGAGGATAATACAAGGACAGGAAGTCCCGAGGTGAGACGGACCGAGGAATGTGGGTGGTGGATGCACCGAGCTGAGACCGGTGTACCAAATGTTATGCACGCTGCGTGGACATGTGTACATGGGCGTAGGATAGTTGTTCGGTCGGCACTGGCGAATAATCGAGACCTCAGTACGTGGACTTGACAGTAGCGGACAAACAGTTTCCGCTAAGGTCACGTGACTCAAGTGTCACGCTCGCCATTTTGCACAAGGATCTGGCAGCATTGACAAAAAAATTATTCTGAGACCACAGATCAATGGCATGGAACTATATGTACATATTGTTGGTTTTAATTTTTAAAAAAAATCACTATTGCAAGTGTAGTATATCCAAACTTTCAAACATCTTCTCAAAATTCATAAACACATTTTTTAAGCAGTCTGACACTGTCAAAAAAATTTCGGTCACAAAATTTTTGCACTGATGTAATCACCTATATAAGGAAATATCCCATATATAGAAAGACATTCCCACAGGTAAGGTAGAGGTAGGATATTATCATTGCAGCCGGCCATTTCCGCTAAGGTCACGTGACTCAACTGTCACATCCACCATTTTGCACAAGGATCTGGCACCATGCCAGATACTATTTTAGCTAAGTCAGACAAGCCTAATGTTATATATAATGTATCTCAATTATTATTTCCACAAAAAATTGCCATCCTCTGTAGCAGAATACAAAATTTTTTTTTCAATGACAAAAATTTTTGCGCTTGTGACCGTGACTGTCACACCACGTGACCTTAGCGGAAACTGTTTGTCCGCTACCTTAGTAGAACTCCCAAAAGATCGGAAGAGTATCAAGTGCCGGTGGGTATATTTGACAAAGTGCAATACACAGGGAAATACCAAACGTCTCCGGTCTCGTGTCATCGCAAAAGGTTTTTCACAAGCCGAAGGCATCAATTACAAAGAAACTTTTGCCCCTGTTGCAAGATTAGACTCCTTTTGCTTACTGTTAGCAATCGCAGCATACTTTGACTTGGATGTTCACCACATTGACATCAAATTGGCATACCTAAATGGAGATTTGGACGAGGAGATATATATGGAACAACCGAAGGGTTTTGTGGTTGCAGGAAAGAAAAATCATGTATTTCTGCTCAAAAAGGCTATATACAGTCTAAAGCAGGCAGGTCGACAATGGCATATCCACCTGCATGGCACACTCACAGAACTTGGTTTTCAGAAAAACATCGCTAGTGACGTATCGATTTTCATCAAGCATCATGAAAGAGGAGACCCACTTATCACACTTGTCTATGTCGATGACATTGCAATCTTTGGCATGTTAAAAGACATCAAGTTTTTTAAAACTCAAATTGCCACATGCTACAGGGTGACCGACTTAGGGGAAGTCAGTCAATTTCTTAGGCTGCGTATTGTTCACGATTGCCAGAGGAAAACCTTTTCTATTGACCAGTCTCACTACATTCAGAGAATGCTTACGCATTTCGACATGTTACAGTGCAGACCAGTCTATACCCCTTTTGCAGCAGGAACCAAACTTGAAATCAATACTGATCCAGATTCGGAATTCTCTCTTACAGTAAGGGACAAATGTTATAGTCCATACCACCAAACAAACCCACACTAAGCACCACAACCACCCGCACCGTTTCTGGGACCCTTCCGACTGCCCAAAAGCCTGAACAACAGATCTCCGGAGGTCTGACATACACCCCGAGGTTCCGTGATTCCGAACCTCCGAAGACTCCGAAGTCAAGGTTCCGTTACTTTAATAACCGACGTGCAGGACCATCGCATACCTCACTCCCTTGTTTTCCCTCTTATATCGACCCCTTGTACTCTCCTTCCCCTTGTTTTATGACCGGCAAAGATAGTACAAGGATAGTCACATGTATATAGTCTCCCAGTCGACTGGACTATTTGCCAGTACGAATATCGACTTAATTTGCATCATAGTTTCCGATTAGTTTCCGGTAAACTTTCCAACTCTCCAAATTAGGGACAGACGATTGAGGAGGGCACAACACATAAGTTGAAGCCAAGTCCCTGCGACCTCAAACCACTCGTACCACCCTATACCGTGAACAGTCCCCAGACCCCCCGCGTTCCCGACTAAAAGACTGTCTCTATAAGAGTATGAGGGCCTTATTTCATAGTATAGGTGGTCCATTTACAAAGATATCCTAGTTATCCCAGTTCTTCTACCTGTTTGGTACAACATCCAAACTGTAGTATAATCTTTCAAAGGGGTCAATAAATGTACCTGATCACAACTGGAGGTCAGAACCTTGGTCCACAATGAAGATTCTGGGTAGAAGGGGAACACACCTCCAGAAATGCTATTACATCATGTGCCAAGGCAAATTCTGCACCAGAGTTCTGCTAAGCTTATCAAATATTTTCTTCATAACATTGATGAAGTAGGCTATGTGCTTCGTGGAGGGTAGATATGACTCTTTGATCCATCTCAAGAGTATGGAGGCAAGAGCAATGGACTTGGGGTACCCAATAGATACTATCCTCTGGAAGTCAGTATGCTGTATAAACAAAGATTATGTGGTTGACTTCCCATCACGAACAAGGAACATCTCTGGAGTTTGGAACTAGGGGGTCCAGTTCTGCGATGTGTGTCCACTGTCATTGCAGACTAATGGTGTCTCTTTCCTACTTATTGATATAAGAATTTAGGGCCTTTACACAAGCTGGAGGCCAGTATAGCTTCAAATCTTCCAAATAAGAAGGTGCCATCCTCCTACCTGAGAGCGATATTGATGTCAAAGATGCCTTGGAAACCTCAACATTCATTGAATACATACTGAAGAACTTCGCATCCTGGCTGGAATTTGTCAACAAGATGAATAACCATACCATACACTTAATCGATCTCATCTTATTTACTGGATGTCATAAGACCTCTTCCTGGGTGCACCACATTCTCATGAGGCTCCAGTGAAATAACTCTTGAATTTAATATCAGTGTTGGCGGGACTGCACAAGGAGCTGCTTGGGGCACATGGTCGAAGACCTTATCTCCTGGTGTGTGGGGATACCCTGGTCCTCCGAGACTGCCTACAGCCCTGGAAAAAAGGGACAAGGAACTGCAGTGTAGTCCACCTCCAAGCGATGGATCTTCCACAATCAATGGCCTGAGTAACAACCAATTGTGCGCACACACTTCATTTATTGGTGATTATCACACAACCATGAATTGAAATTCAATGTCAGTCCTCTTCTATCTGAAAAAATGGAAGGAATGGTTCAGTGGTGTTCTTCTGAGAACCAACAATGCAGTGAGCAGCAGGTAAAGATGAATTATGATTTGATGAATAATCATTGATTTACAGGAGCTGCTGTTGGGTCTAAGATGGCCACTACAAAGAACATGAAGAACCATGAAGCTGAACCTACAGCTATCTGAGATCAAGGCATATTCATATGTGGTTACAAGATATGTGATGGACACAGGGCTTGCTAGGATTTTCCATCGGAAATGCTTATAGCATGGGAAGGATGGATTTACTCCCACAGTGACCCGTGATGATGATGCATTTTATGGATGTAGCAAGGGTAACAACCATACTCAAGGCAATGAAGACAATGGCCGAGATAGCTATCAATCGAACAGTCCTCAGGGCCCTCCATCAGGTACATCCAATAATTCCTCCTCTTCTTCAGGTTCTTCATCAACATTGTTGTTGTTATCATCATTATCATCCTCTTCAAGCTGTGTTAGTGGGGGTGTTGAAGGGAATCAAAGATCTCTAAGGAACTTTAGTCCATTTGGTTCATCTCAAACAGATCGTAGTTTTGATGTAGATGATGGTCTTGCACTTTGTGTTCAATTGAATTGTGACAAGGCATGCCCAATTTTGTATGATTAATCCCATGTTTGTTTATTTATCAATGCAGCCTCCTACAGCTGTAGAGAGTATACTCGAGTATATCTTGGAGGTGATTCTCTTTGTTACTTTAGTTTGTTGGTTATTGACTCCTGTTTCTCTGTCACCTGTCCTCAGTGGCTGCATATATACGCCCTGGTCTCACTGTTTCTCATTCTTCTGCATGTGAGTCTCTTCTCCTATATCCCCTGTATGTCCTCCTATTCATTTCCCTTCTTCCCCTTCTGTATTCCATATAATTCTGGCTCTTCCAGCCCCTACATCTCCTGATCATCTGGGCACTTAGCATCTAAGTCACCGCCATTTGTGTCTCTCGTACAGTAACTACTAGTGAGTCCAGTTACTACATTGTTTTTCACTGCATGCTAACTAATACTTGTTCTTTTTCTTGGTTTTATCCTATTTCTCTCTGTTATACAGGCATACATACACTCCAAAGTGCATTTTCGTCCTTTATTCCTTATCCCTCACTCCCCTCTCCCCATTCCTTCCCCATTCGTCACAACAAATAATTGAATTACAAGAAACTGTCAAACATGCCCAGCTTCAAGTTAAAGTCTGAGACATGCAAATTGAGGAAGAGCAGGCACAGCTGGTCCTACAAAATCTTCATCTACACAAGCTAACAAGTGCCCTCAATAAACGTGAAAACAAGAAAAAACATAACCACTCACTGCTTTTTGATGGAAAAGCTCAAGTCTTCTCTTTAAATGCTTTGAGGCAAAAGATAGCAGAGCAGAGCCAGCAGAGGGAGGGAGAGGCCAGAGAAAGGACTAAAATGGCTGATGAAAGGGCAGCAAGAAAGGATGCACTGGTGGCTTTAGAAGATCAGTGGGTGGTGATAAAAGCAAACCATGAGAAGAATCTTGCCATTTGGGAAGAAGAGTGTCAACATTTGGCAACAGATGGTGTTCCAAAGTGATCATGGCCAAAAAAACCCACAAGAAGTTGCAAACCAAAGCTCCCCCCAACGTTGAATGAAGATGAAAATGAGGAAAATGAAGAATGCAATCAAGAAATGGATGACTAATGGCAACAGCCTGCAAATTCTGTGCACGGAGAATTAGGTGTCACGCTTGTATCAAGGACCCCTATGCGTGACATTTTGACCTGCTGTACAAAAGATTTTACTCTGTTGCAACAACAGCTTTTTTTCCCCCATGATATAAAACAAAGATGTTCTCAAGACACTTCTTAACTGTTATATAATTGTTTTAAATTTTAATCTACAAGATTTTGAGCTGAAATTGAGCTTGACTGAAATCTGTATCAAGGAAGTCTACTATACTGTACCAGAATAATAATAATGACAAATTTTCTATCCCATGTTCTCATTTTCTGTCTCACTCTTGGAATCAGGTAATTGTCAAGTGCACGTACCAAGTGTCCAGTGATTTGGCAGTGCCGACCAAGTAAAATCAGACTACTTCCACACCCCGGTGTCCAAGCTACATGCAAGTCACTTGGTATGCCAGTTTTGGCTTGGCACATCCACCATACACATTCCTTGCCCCCATCTCTCATTCACCTTACCTTGATCACCATCCATTAATCCTGCCATGTCCACCCCTCATTCCTCGATCTACCTTACCTCGGGACTCCCTGTCCTTGTTTTATCTTCGGTTGCAACCATTGTTTTATAGCCGGACACTCCCTATTGTCCTATCCCTGGCCATATTCGTATCATTCTATCTTTTATTTTTCTATCCGCATTTGCATTCCTTCATTCTAATTTTACTCATCGTGGACAATAACCATATGCTCTGCATACCTTGTTGTCTCACATTCCTTATTCCACATGTCACTCCTTAAACCTATATAAGTAGGGCATGCATGTACATATTTCCTCATTTTGGGTATCGATTAGGCTTAGGCCCTTCTACCTTCTCCTCTTCTGTTAAGTCCTCAACTCAGGCTGGCATCATCAGCATCCTCCCGAGTACCCGTCTGTTGCAAATCAGTGGCACGCATGGCAAGTAGAGTGCAACCCACAAGTATGTTGAAGCCAACGCCACTACTCCCAGCCTGCAGGACTTGGCCGTTGTCCACCCAACCTTTCGGCATTCCCAAAGCTTGTCAGTTTCCGAAGCTTGACACAGCCTTGACTTCCTCCTGCAAATTTGTGAACACTGTGTCCTTGCAAAACAGGCAAAAACACCCATTCCAAAAAAGTGTGAAGGGGGGAGAGCTACCATGCTGCTGGAAAAGGTTTTCTCAGACATAACTGGGCCAGAGGACATACAAACACCTACTGGAGAGCAATACATGTTGAACTTCATAGATGACTATTCTAATAAAATCTGGGTATGATTACTCAAACAGAAAGATGAAGCAGCAGAATGTTTCAAAGATTGGATGGCACTGGTTGAATGAGAAACAAAACAAAGAGTCAACATTTTCCAGACAGTGATCCCAAGGTCAGTGCCACCAAGGTCAGTGCCACCCACTCTAGTACATTGGTCCAAAGTCCAGTGCCACCTTCTCATAAGTACATTGATCTGAAGGTCAGTGCCTCCCTCTCTTGAGTACGTTGATCTGAAGGTCAGTGCTTGATAAAGGGTTTTTGGTTAAAACATAAAAGGTACACAAAAACATAGTAAAAGAACTAAATCAGATTTATAGAACATCCATGGAAATAATCCTAGGCAAGGGTAGAATAATAGTTCATGTACACAAACTATTATTCCTACACATAATTGAAAAGGCACCTGCCAAGGCCTACTCTAAACAATTCTTTTTGGACATCAGCCTGGACAGGCTTCTACTTGCCCATGTCTTGTTGGAGAACTTGACTAGGCTTTCTTCGAACCAAAGTTTTGTCACAGTTCTCGGGTTACCTCATTTATGGTTCTAAAATGGTTACCCACCAAGTTACCATGCCATATACTTCAGCCCAAAATGGAAAAGCTGAGCAACTCCACCAAACCCTTTTCAACAGGGCTCGAGCTATAATGTCAGAAAACAAGTTCCCCCCTAAATTATGGGGAGAATGTGTGTTAACTATGGCATACTGCAAGGATCACACACCTACCTGTACCCTTAAAGACAAAACACCATATGAAGCTTACTATTGTTATATCCATGATATAACTCCGACATCTTGGACATCCGACATAGGGTGCTATGAAGAACACCACTCCAAACCAAGTCCAAACCTACCTTTTCACCTCCGAGTCCAACCAAGCATTGCTGACCTCAGTCCTCAGACATCTTTCCTTTCTCATCGAACAATAGTCTTATTGTAACACCAAATGTATATTTCTCTTGTAACCTATTTTCGTTCACCTTATTGTTCTCTTGACCATTCCTAATTAGTTACAATAAGGACTGCTATGTATAAATACCTCCAGACTTCTGTGCTATACCTTAGTGTCAGGTGTCGGATACTGACGGACTTCAGTACTGCCGAGGGGTGTTGTCGAAAGGTCGGGCAGACTTTGGCCAAGTCCTGCAGGCCAAGAGTAGTGGCGTTGGCTTCAACGTACTCGTGCGTTGTGCCCTACTTGCCGTGCGTGCCACTGTATTTGCAACAGACAGATACTCGGGGGGATGCTGAGGATGCCGGCCCAAGTCGAGGACTTAACAGAGGAGAAGAAGGTAGAAGGGCCTAAGCCTAGTCGATACCCAGAATGAAGAAGTATGTACATCCATGTCCTACTTATATAGGTTAAGAAGCAACATGTGGAATAAGGAATGTGGGACAACAAGGTATGCAGAGCATGTGGTTATTGTCCACAACGAGTAAAATTAGAATAAGAAATGTAAGGCGGAAATAAAACAATAAAGGACAGAATAATAGGACGTGCCCTAGAATAGGACAATAGGAAATGCCCGATTTAAAACAAGGCTATGACCGAGGATAACACAAGGGCAGGAAGTCCCGAGGTGAGGCAGACCGAGGAGTGAGGAGTAGGCGTGGGAATGAGGGGTGTGACCGATATGTGCGTCTGGCCGAGAACAACTCATTGCATGGTTCGTACTTGGTTACTAATGGAGTATTTTAGTCGGTACCGCCGAGGTATCTGGTCCTTGGTACGTGTACTTGACACTTAGTTCAAATATCGACTTAGTATTCCCACTCACCCTCTGAACTCCGAACTATCTTCTCCGAACCTCCAAAATAAAGGACTGATTATCGAGGAGGGTGCAACATACAAGTTGAAGCCAAGTCCTCAAGACTCCGAACACATGACTTGGACCAACTTATGTCAGCTTGGACTTGACATGAACTCAGACACTAACAGTATATTCGAACTCACACTCCTGATCATTTATGAGATGCAGCGAATGAATCAGAGCCATTCAGAAACTTACAGTAGCTTCGGTACACCATGCATCCCTGACCCCAAACTTACCTGCCACAGAACCGGATGTCCATACACCACCAAACCCTTCACCAGCTCCAGATCCACCATCCGAACACTCGTGAAACCCCCCTCTAGAACCCCGAATGCCACCCTCGGACAATGCTAATGGTGAAGCCAACTTGGCAGAAGCCATCACCATGTTAGCCAAACATCTGTTGGGCTCAAAGAAATCATCAGCTCCAACCAAGATTCGGGACCCCGAACCCTTTGATGGCTCCATTGCCAAGAAGTTACAACCATTCCTGGTGCAGTGCACCTTAAATTTTCGAGACTGCCCTGATGCCTTTGACTCTGACAGTGCCAAAGTAACCTACATACTATCATATCTAACTGGCACTGCCTTGGACTACTTCGAACCTGGTCTTTCCTCAGAAGAAGACCCTTACTGGCTCTACAATTATCAGGAATTTGTCTCTGAACTCAAAGCCAACTTCGGCCCCCACGATCCAGAAGGAGAGGCCAAAGCTGACCTTGAAGCCCTCCAAATGTGCGACAACCAACGCATCACAAAGTACGTGGTGGAATTCAATAGGCTTGCTGTTCGCATTCAGTGGGGAGACTCCGCACTCCGCCACCAATACTACAACGGCCTACCCAACAGGATCAAAGATGAAATCACCCATGTAGGAAAACCTACTACAACTACGATGACGGTCCCAGTCGATCGACTCCCGTTACTGGAAATGGCACTCTGAGATGTCTCGGGAAGCCTCCACATCCAAAATCCCTGAACATCTGAATGACAGAAACAGGGCACCAACAGCTCCGATCCCCAGTATGAGCACCAGACCTCCGAACCCCAGCCAGACCCTGAATAAGACAACCTAGGACATGACCACAAAACTTGGCAAAGACGGCAAGCTCATGCCTCAAGAACAACAATGCCATTTTGACCACAACCTCTGCCTGTTCTGTAGAAGAACCGGTCATGTAGCAAAGGAATGTCCCAAGTCAACCTCCGCTGCTGCCAAAGGACATGCAACCACTATCGTAAAAAGCACAACCAAGGCAATGATCTCCAAAGTAGAAGATACCTCGGAGTCAAAAAATCTCTAAGCAGCCCTTCGACTCCAGCATCAGTTAGGGGCTGCGCTGAACCCAATGATGCACCAATGGAGATGAGACTCAATGCATCTGCTCTTTCTAGCCCAAACTCTCTGACCATCCGCCTTAACCTCAAAACCACCTATATTGACACACTAATAGACTCAGGATCCACTCATTGCTTCCTGGACTCTGGCTACACTACAAAGCATCAACTCCGAACCTATGACATCACTCCGATTCTACTACGACTCTTCAATGGCTCCTCCAACTCCGTAATTCGAAAAGCCATCGACCTCCATGTTTGCTTCCCGACAGGGGAGCAACACATCATTACGTTCTACATAACTCCATTGGATTCTAGTTGCTCGGCAGTCCTCGGACACAACTGGCTCACCTGCTACAATCTATTGATTGATTAGGTATTGGGCAGTATCACGTTTGGCTCTCCAACCACAGATAATCTCTAGGTACCATCCAAGCCAGCGGCTACGACTCTGCACTCATCCAAAACTCCATCCCCTCCAATCCCCCAGCTCATGGTGCCCAAGGTTGTCCTAGTAAATGCAGCAGCTTTCACACGAATATCAAGGATAGAAGGTACACAAACCTTCCAGCTCTTCTTCTCCGACCACCATGACTCCAAAGAAGTTCTGATAGACCTGAGTAACATTCTGAGCAAATACCACAAGTTCAAAGATGTTTTCAGAAAAACTCGAGCCAACACCTTAGCCCCTCACCAACCATATGACCTCAATATCAAACTGGAGGAAGGCACATCACCACCCCCATTTGGTCCGATCTATTCTCTCTCTGAAAGTGAACTGAAGTCCCTCCGAGAGTTTTTAGATGAGAAGATATCTACAGGGTTTATATGACCCTCACGCTCCCATGGGGGCACTCCTGTCCTCTTCTCCTGAAAGAAAGATGGATCACTACGCCTATGTGTTGACTTTCATGGACTAAACAAGATAACGAAGAAGGATTGCTACCCACTCCCCCAAATCTCCGATCTCCTGGATAGTCCCCAAAAGGCCCGAATATTCACCAAGATAGATCTCCGACATGCGTACCACCTGGTATGCATCCAAGAAGGCGATGAATGGAAAACCGCCTTTCATACACACTATAGATCTTTCAAATGGAGTGTGATGCCCTTTGTACTCACAAACTCCCCAGCCAGCTTCCAGCATTCATGAACGATGTCTTCTCCGACCTTCTAGACCTCTCCATACTCTTATACCTAGACAACATCTTGATCTACTATAACAATCTAGAAAAACATAGAAACCACATCAAAGAAGTCCTCTGATGCCTCCGAATGAACCACCTATATGCCCGAGCAGATAAATGCTTCTTCCACACCAACACTGTGGAGTACCTGGGATACATCCTCTCTCTGAAGGGCCTGACCATGGCCAACAACAAAGTCAAAGTCATTCAGGAATGGCCCAAACCCCAAAAAATTAAAGACATTCAGTCTTTCCTCAGATTCGCAAACTTCTACCAACGCTTCATCTTCAACTACTCTGACATCACAGTGCTGCTAACCCATCTGACATGAAAAGATACTCCGTAGAACTTTACTGAGAATTGCAGAACATCCTTTGAGATGCTCAAGAAGACGTTCACTATGGCACCGATTCTAACACAGTGGATCCCTGGATCTCAACTCATTGTCGAGTCCGATGCCTTGGACTACACCCTTGCAGCAATCCTGTCCACCATTTCACCAACGGACAACGACATCCACCCAATAGCCTTCCACTCCTGAACCTTTACCCCCCCAGAATTAAACTACAATGTACATGACAAAGAACTACTGGCCATCTTTGAAGCCTTCAAAACCTGGAGACACTCGTCACTGACCACAAGAATTTAGAATATTTCTCAACAACTAAGCTACTCACCCATCAGCAGGTCTGATGGTCCAAATATCTCTCCCAGTTCAACATGGTAATCCGCTTCTGACCTGGCCACCTTGGTGCTAAACCCAACAAACTGACTAGGTGATGGGACATCTACCCTAAAGAGGGAGGAAGCGACTACACCAAGATCAATCCACACAACTTCCAACCAGTCTTTACAATGGAACGACTTGTATCATCACTCTGAGCCACCTCTCTGTACTCTCCAGTCATGCAAGCTGCAATAATCATGGATGTAGAACAACTCCATAAAGACATCAGAACCTCACTCCAAGAAGACCCCACAGCCTCTTCCTGAATGGACAACCCCACTGATTGATGGACCATCTCCCAGGACAGACTTCTCCTACTCAATAAAAGATTCTACATCCTCGATCATGGAAACCTCCAACTCCGAGTCTTACAAGACAAACACGACCACCCAATCTCAGGACACTTTGGTCAGAATCGGACATTGGAGCTCATATGAAGAGACTACGTCTGGCCCAAGCTCTGAGATTCCATTAAGTCCTATGTTAAATCCTGCACCACTTGTATGAGGTCTAAGCCACAGAGACATCACCCTTACGGGCTACTCAAGCAACTACCGATCCCCGAATGACCATGGAACTCCATCTCTATGGACTTCATAGAGAAACTGCCCACTTCAGATGGCTATGACACTATTCTCGTCATCGTAGACCACCTAACGAAGCAGTCCCTCTTCATTCCCACCATTGACACAATCACTGCCCCAACCCTTGCCAGACTCTTCGTCCTACATGTGTTCTCAAAACATGGAGTACCATCACATGTTACCTCGGACCAAGGATCTGAGTTTGTCTCCTCGTTCTTCCGATCCCTTGGCAAGGCCCTAGAGATGAAGCTTCACTTCACGTCAGGTTATAACCCCAAGGGGGATGGACAAACTGAACGCATGAATCAAACCCTCGAACAGTATCTCCGAGTGTATTTCAACTACCAGCAAAACAATTGGTCCAAACTACTACCTGTCAAGTACACGTACCGAGGTTCCAGTTATTCAGCAGTGCCGACTGAGCAGCCATTCTACATCCACGTACAAGTGTCCATGCTGCATGCACGTCACTTGGTATGCCATTCTAGGCTCAGCACATTCCGCCACACCATTTGCCCATTCCTCAATCTGCTTCACTTCGGGACTTCCTGTCCTTGTATTATCCTCTGTCATGACTCTATTGTTTTATACTTGGCCACTCCTTATTGTCCTATCTTGAGTCACGATTCTATTATCCTATCCTTTATTGTTCTATCCCCGTTTTGCATTCCTGTCAAGTCCACGTACCGAGACCCATCCACCGGCAGTACCGACCGAGCAACCATCCTAGGTCCACGTACAAGTGACCACGCCACATGCATATCACTTGGTATGCCAGTCTCCGCTCGGTACCTCCACCACCTACACGCCCACCCCTCGGTCCATCTCACCTCGGGACTTCCTGTCCTTGTACTATCCTCGGTTACAAGCCTTGTCTTATAGTCTGGCACCTCCTATTGTCCTATCTTTGGACACATTCTATTATTCTGTCCTTCATTGTTCCATCCCCGTTTTGCATTCCTTGTTCTAATTTTATTTGTTGTAGACAATAACCACATGCTCTGCATACCTTGTTGTCCCACATTCCTTATTCCACATGTCACTTCTTAACCTATATAAGTAGGACATGCATGTACATATTTCCTCATTCTGGGTATCAACTAGGCTTAGGCCCTTCTACCTTCTTCTCTTCTGTTAAGTCCTCGACTCGGGCCGGCATCATCAGCATCCCCCCGAGTATCTGTCTGTTGCAAATCCAGCGGCATGCACAGCAAGTAGGGCGCAATGCACGAGTATGTTGAAGCCAATGCTATTGAGGATATGACTAGAAGTATTGGACACTTATTTGACTACCGGGGTAGAGAACAATTTGTTGGATTGATTTATTTTGTTATTTATTTTGTGATTGTTTTTTGTAACTAATACTACACAGAATTTATACTGTTTTACATAGGAGTTAGACGGTACTATACTACTGCGGCTGTGCATATTGCAGCTGCGCATACTGCGACTGTGCATATTGCAGCTGCGCATACTGCGACTGTGCATATTGCAGCTGCGCATATTGAGACTGTGCATATATGTGACAGTCACATATGCGTATGGTGAATCCGGGTCACAGGTTGTTGCAGAATGAAGTAGATGTCAGCATAGTATAGAGTGGGAATAATCACCTGTAGAATAAAGTGTAAATACCCTCTATTCTCGACAAATGCCACTACTCTTGGCCTGCAGGACTTGGCCATAGTCCGCCCGACTTTTTGCCAACACCCCTCGGCAGTACCGAAGTCCATCAGTAACCGAAGGTTGACAATTCCTTGTTCTAATTTTATTCGTTGTGGACAATAACCACATGCTCTGCATACCTTGTTGTCCCACATTCCTTATTCCACATGTTGCTTCTTAACCTATATAAGTAGGGCATGTATGTACATATTGCCTCATTCTGGGTATCGACTAGGCTTAGGCCCTTCTACCTCCTTCTCTTCTGTTAAGTCCTTGACTTGGGCTGGCATCATCAGCATCCCCCTGAGTATCTGTCTGTTGCAAATAGGTGGCACACATGGCAAGTAGGGTGCAATGCATGTGTACGTTGAAGCTAACACCACTACTCTTGGCCTGCAGGACTTGGCCATAGTCCACCCAACCTTTTGACAGTACCCTTCAGCAGTACCGAAGTCTGTCAGTAACCGAAGCTTGACACTACCCATCACTGAATTCGCATACAACAATGCCCCGAATGCAATGATGGGAATCTCTCCTTTCTATGCCAATAAGGGCTATCATCTGAACATCACTTTCCACCATGAACGTGACATTGCTTCCTCTTGGGCACATGACTTCATAGTCGACTTGGATGACCTGCATCTGTCAAGTCCACGTACCGAGACCCATCCGCCAGCAGTGCCGACCAAGCAATCATCCTATATCCATAACCAAGTGCCCGCATCGCATGCATAACACTTGGTGCGCCGGTCCCGGCTCAGCACATCCGCCATCCACACTCCTCGGTCCATTTCACTTCGGGACTTCCTGTCCTTGTACTATCCCCAGACACGACCCCATTGTTTTATACTCGGCCACTCCCTATTGTCCCATCTTGGGTCACAATTCTATTATCCTGTCTTTTATTGTTCTATCCCCGCTTTGCATTCCTTGTTCTAATTTTGTTTGTTGCGGACAATAGCCACATGCTCTGCATACCTTGTTGTCCCACATTCCTTATTCTACATGTCGCTTCTTAACCTATATAAGTAGGACATGCATGTACATATTTCCTCATTCTGGGTATCAACTAGGCTTAGACCCTTCTACCTTCTTCTCTTCTGTTAAGTCCTCGACTTGGGCTGGCATTCTCAGCATCCCCCCGAGTATCTGTCTGTTGCAAATACAGTGGCATGCATGGCAAGTAGGGCGCAACGCATGAGTATGTTGAAGCCAACGCCACTACTCTTGGCCTGCAGGACTTGGCCATAGTCCACCCGACCTTTCGCCAACACCCCTCGGCAGTACCGAAGTCCCTCAGTACCCGACGCTTGACAGCATCAACAACTCCAAAAGACTATATCCAAAGCTCAGACCCGATACTCAGCCTCTGCAGATTGTCGCCTAGTGGTTCCTCTGGACTTCAAAGTTGGAGACAAAGTTTTTGTTAAGTCCGAGAACATCCGAACTACGAGACCTTCTAAAAAACTAGCAGAGAAGTTTCTAGGCCCCTTTGAAATCATCATGCAAGTAGGAACCATCTCCTTCGCCTTGTGACTCCCCAAAAGCATGAGAGCCATCCACCCTGTCTTCCACATCTCCATGCTTGAACCATCAGCTCCAAACACCTTCCCCAAACACATACTCCCACCCCAACCCCCAGTTGTCATTGATGGGGAATCCAAATATGAGATCTCCGAGATCCTTGACTCAAAGATTGATGGAAGGTGCCCCCTCCAGTACCTAGTCCGATGGTCCAGATATGAAGGCACCGAAGACAAAAGATCCTGGCTACCAGCCAATGAACTTGGCCATGCCTCCGAAGTAGTCTCCGACTTCCACCGAGCTTACCCCACAAACCAGGCCCCATGAAGATGCCCTAGAAGTTTTAACTTAGGCATTCACTCAATGGGGAACACAATATATATATATATATAATTCATTCCTATTTACTCCGGAGACCCTGGCACATCCTCTGGGTCCAAATTATCGTCCTTTGGACCTTCCTCATCCTCCTTCCCCTTGTCTTCCTTCTTTCCCTTTCCCTTCTCGCTCTCCTTTCCCTTCCCCTTCCAGTTCTCCCTCGGAACACTTCCCCACCAATCATCTATCTTCTGAGACCAGTTGAACCACCAAGCCTGCTCGATGATCCAAAGGTCATTCATGTGCACTAGGACATCGGTGATCCTCTTGTTTTCATTGCTGATGTCCCAAACCTCCCACCTGAACCCACGCAGCTCTTCAACCACCTCTTTCATGGAGGCCCCAGATGTGTCTGAATCCCAAGTAGCTCCATCAACCACCACTTCCAACCTCCTCTTCTTCGATGGAGGACCAACACCATCCTCCAAGGCACCCCTATCCCTCTTGTCACCCTTGTCCATCTCCTCACCATCGTCCGGCCTACACCTCACCTTCCGAATCCTGCAAATCAGGCATTAAGTGCCCTTCCCCCAACTGGGCCATACACAGGGGTCCCCCCAATGGACACAGTGTTTACACACCTCCGAGTTCCTAGTGACCTATCCTTCGGAACTCTGGTGGTACAAGTCCGGAAGGAGGCTCATTAGCATCCTCCGACTTGACTCGATTGGTCCAAGACCCACCTCGGCACCATCAGCCCTGGCCTTTCTCAGCTGGTCATTTTCCAGCAGTTTTTGGACTCGGGCCTTTTGAGCCAACTGCTGCTTCTCGAGGTTGCAAACACGCTCTTTTTCATGCTCGGTCAACCCCGAACCTCCTTCCTGCAAGTCTGGGGATGGTCCCTGAGTTCCAACCCCCGAAGAGCCCCCCTTGCTGGGGCATGTCCTCCATTATCATTGACAGCTCTGAGATCATTTGGGAGCTTTTTATGACCTTCTTTCAGGGCATTTTCTTAGGAACCTTCTTTGCAGCCCCCTCCTTCCAGAGCCTGTCGGCCTCCTCCTCTTTAGCCTTCTTTTCTGCCACCTCTTTGGCCAGATGGGCAGCCTCCTTGACCTTCCTCTTCACCTCTTTTTCGGCCTCTTTGGCCTCCTCCTTTGCCTTGTGCTCAGCCTCTCGCTTGGCCTCCTCCTTGGCCTTCCACTTGGCCTCCTTGGCCTTCCGCTTCTCCTTGGCCTCCTCCTTGGCCTTCCTCTTCTTCTCGGCTCAGACCTTTTCAAGTCTCTCTGAGGTTGCTCGCATCTGCTCTATTAAAGCAGCTTCGTCGTCAATGATGGGGGTGTTGGGTGATGACATGGTTGGGCTACTACTATGGAAAAGGGTCCTCCCTTTATACCTTTTTTCGATCACATAATCTTCCCACGGTAACTTCCGCCGTCATTAAGTGCCAGGACCTCGAGGCTCAGTCCTAACAGGGGGGCACTGTTATATCCATGATATAACTCCGACATCTCAGACATCCGACATAGGGTGCTATGAAAAACACCACTCTGAACCAAGTCCAAACCTACCTTTTCACCTCTGAGTCCAACCAAGCATCGTTGACCTCAGTCCTCAGACATCTTTCCTTTCTCATCGAACAATAGTCTTATTGTAACACCAAATGTATATTTCTCTTGTAACCCATTTTCGTTCACCTTATTGTTCTCTTGACCATTCCTAATTAGTTACAATAAGGACTGCTATGTATAAATACCTCCAGACTTCTGTACTATACCTTAGTTCAAATATCGACTTAGTATTCCCACTGTAAGGGCAACCTACTCGGGTACTGGTTCCAGTACCTGCTGGGTGACCAACAGCGGGACACCACCCAGCCCTGCGACCTACCCAGGGCCTAACCCAGGGACTCGAATAGTGATTGGCACGGGTAACCCCCGGGTATTTTGTGCCTACCCGTACCCGTACCCGAGAATACCCGTACCCTTAGCAACGGGTAGCGGGTTATTGCGGGTACAGGTACGGGTACCCGCGGGTTTAACGGGTATTGCTGTTACCCGTGACCCACAACGGGTATTGTTCTTACCTGCGGGTTCAGGACAGAGCTGCGGACAACGCTACAAATGCCTTCAACCTCAGGACATTACCTGAAACAGTGCACAAAAAAGTGCTCAACCCAAAGCCAAAAAGTCAGAATGGTATTGGGGGTTATCTACAGATGGCATATATAATTGAGAGTTCTCGATAATCTCTGGGTCACGTCACCCTTCCTATTGGGTGGTTTCTCACCAGAATTACATGCCAGCATTATACTTGCAAGGACCTGCGCCCAAGTCGTGTAGATCGGAAGTTCCATTGTTGGTATGCTAAGAGCGAAGGTGATCAGGCTCAACACATTCCTCGACCTGAAAATCGAAAATGAGAAGCTTTTGCAGCGCATCCATGTAAGGACTCCTGCCATTGTTCATCGGTATTTGCTGACCATTTCTACATGATAGGAGTTAAAGCGGATGTCAACATGCAGGGAGGAAAGTATGGCACCGCGTTGGGCTTGCGGCCATGAGGACACCGTTCGCTTGCTTTTAACAAACGGAGCAGATGTCAACGTGCAGGGAGGATTGTATGGCACCGCGCTGCTGGCGGCATCGGTTGGCGGCCATGAGAAAATAGTTCGCTTGCTTCTAACAAACGGAGCAGACGTCAACGTACAGGGAGGAGAGTATGGCACCGCGCTGCAGGCGGCATCGTTTGACGGCCATGCGGACATAGTTCACTTGCTTCTAACAAACGGAGTGGATGTCAACGTGCAGGGAGGAAAATATGGCACCGCTCTGCAGGCGGCAACGTCAGAAGGTCATGAGACCATCGTTCGTCTATTGATTGACAAGTCAATGAATCCCATCGTGCACTGAACAGACCATCCCACCCACCTGCATGCGGCGGCCCTGAGGACATATTTCACTTGCTTCTAACAACCGGAGCGGATGTGAATGTGCAGGGAGAAAGGTATGGCACTGCGCTGCAGGTGGCAGCATTCAATAGTCATGAGACCACCGTTCGATTGAGGATGTTATGGCACCGCATTCCAGGCGACGGAGTTCCAAGATCACTGAAACGTTCGGTTGATGAACAAGGCAGTGGATGTCAATGTGCAGGGAATTGAGTTTTAATCTCACGCCTACTACAAACCATCACAAACCATCCTGTGCTAAACCTCCATTTTCCTCATCTTAATACACCCCGTTAAAGCCTCTTTCTTGAGACAGCAATATCAGTATATGCCCGTAAAAGACTGATCTGTCACAAATTCATCTCTTACCTCCGAGTTTTCACTCTTCTTCCCTACGACCCAGTACTCACAGCGATTTAATCAACCCACCGGACCTCTTGTTCCAAATCATTCATCTTTGCACTTGCGCACCACACCATGTTCACCCTTATACACATCACCTGATTCCTCTGGGTCTGGGTCATGTATGACCCAGAA
>QLPI01009909.1:0-19264 GCA_003314275.1 Chroogomphus rutilus
GAATGGAAGACTGCCTTCAAGACCTGGTACGGGTCCTATGAATGGCTAGTCATGCCGTTCGGCCTCTCCAACGCCCCTGCGGCTTTTCAGAGGTTTATGAATGACATTCTCGGTGACCTGATAGACCAGTGTGCTGTCGCCTATATAGACGACATACTAATTTATTCAGACTCACTCGAGGAGCACCGAGATCATATCCAAGAGGTGCTCTGCTGACTCAGAAAAAATGGCTTATTCGTCAAGGCCAGCAAATGCGAATGGCACAAAGACACGGTTGAATTCCTAGGCTACATCCTACGTACCGATGGCCTCACCATGTCCGATGACAAAGTCAAGACCATCCGCGAATGGCCCGAACCACGGAAGGTCAAGGACATCCAGTCCTTCCTAGGTTTTGCCAATTTCTACCGTCGCTTCATTTTTAACTATTCAGACATAACCGTACCCCTTACCTGGCTGACACATAAAGGCACGACATGGGGTTGGACCGAAGACTGTCAAAAGTCTTTCAATCTGCTCAAAACTGCCTTCACCTCGGCATCCATCCTGCATCACTGGGAATCCGACTTACTCCTGGTCGTGGAAACCAATGCTTCAGACTATGCCCTTGTAGCAATCCTTTCCGTTATCAATCCTGAAGGCGAGATTCATCCCGTTGCCTTTCATTCTCGTACCTTTACCGCTCCCGAGCTAAACTATGATGTTCATAACAAGGAACTTTTAGCAATTTTTGAGGCATTCAAGCGATGGCGGCACTACCTGGAAGGCTCTGCCGACCCTATAGATGTCATCACTGACCACAAAAACCTCAAATATTTCTCTACCACTAAAGTCCTGACACGGAGACAGGTGGGATGGTCTGAATACCTCTGCCAATTTAACATCACTATCTGTTTCTGTCCCAGCAAACTCGGTACAAAACCCGACGCCTTAACTAGACGATGGGACGTCTACCCTAAAGAGGGGGGTAACAACTACGGCACCATCAACCCCCAAAACCTCCGACCAATCTTTACGACCACTCAATTAGTGGAATCCCTTCAGGCAACGCAACTTATTATCCCGACACTATGAGCAAGCACCATCATGGACTCAGAAAAACTCCATTCCGACATACGTGCAGCCCTCCCAACCAATCCAATGGCAGTACCCCATCTCGGCACTCCCAAAGTACCAAACCCAAGATGGACACAAACCCCGGACAGTTTCCTTTGGTTAGACAACCAGATCTACGTCCCCAATGCCAACAACCTCAGATTACACGTCCTACAATACAAGCACGACCATGTCCTCTCGGGACATTTTGGTCAAAACAAAACACTAGCCCTGGTCTGCCGCGAATACATCTGGCCAGGCTTGCGCACCTCGGTCATCGACTTCTGCAAATCCTGCACCACATGTATGCGTTCAAAATCGCAGTGTCACAAACCCTACGGCTTCCTAAAACAACTCCCCATTCCCGAACAACCATGGAATTCCATATCCATGGATTTTATCGAGCAGCTTCCTCAGTCCTCCGGTTTCACATCGATACTAGTGATAGTTTGCAGACTCACTAAACAAAGTATCTTCATTCCTACAGTCGATACAATCACTTCCACCGATTTGGCCAAACTGTTTGTACTTCATGTTTTCTCCAAGCACAGTTGTCAAGTACACGTACCAAGGTCCCAGTTATTTGGCAGTGCCGACCCAGCAGCCATTCTACGTCCACATACAAGTGTCCACGCTGCATGCATGTCACTTGGTATGCTGTTCTAGGCTCGGCACGTTCCGCCACACCATTTGCCCGTTCCTCGATCCGTTTCACCTCGGGACTTCCTGTCCTTGTATTATCCTCGGTCACAACTCCATTGTTTTATACTTGGCCACTCCTTATTGTCCTATCTTGAGTCACGATTCTATTATCCTATCCTTTATTGTTCTATCCCCGTTTTGCATTTCTTGTTCTAATTTTATTCATTGTGGACAATAACCACATGCTCTGCATACCTTGTTGTCCCACATTCCTTATTCCACATGTCGCTTCTTAACCTATATAAGTAGGACATGCATGTACATATTTCCTCATTCTGGGTATCGACTAGGCTTAGGCCCTTCTACCTTCTTCTCTTCTGTTAAAGTCCTCGACTCGGGCCGGCATCATCAGCATCCCCCCGAGTATCTGTCTGTTGCAAATCCAGTGGCACGCATGGCAAGTAGGGCGCAACGCACGAGTACGTTGAAGCCAATGCCACTACTCTTGGCCTGCAGGACTTGGACATAGTCTGCCCAACCTTTCGCCAACACCCCTCGGCAGTACCGAAATCCATCAGTACCCAAAGCTTGACAATGGTGTACCGAGCCATGTAACATCTGACTGCGGAAGCAAATTTGTCTCTCACTTCTTCAGGTCGCTCGGAAAAGCTCTCGACATGCACCTACACTTCACCTCAGGCTACCATCCGGAAGCCGACGGCCAAACCGAATGAGTAAACCAGACGCTGGAACAGTACCTTCGAGTCTACTGCAATTACCAACAGGACAATTGGTCCGAACTGTTACCACTAGCCAAATTTGCATACAATAACACTCCAAACGCCACCACGGGCATCTCCCCCTTCTTTGCCAATAAGGGACATCACCCGAACCTCACCATACACCTGAGCGCGACCTCGCCTCCTCTCGAGCACACAAATTTGCTGTAGATCTAGATCAGCTCCATGGAGCCCTGAAAAAACAAATTAGTCAGGCCCAATCACAATATCAAGCCTCGGCAGACTGGAGGTCCCAAAGTGAGATGGACCAAAGGGTGAGGACAAGGAGTGTGGATGGTGGATGTACCGAGCTGAGACCAGCATACCAAGTGTTATGCATGCGGCGTGGGCACTTGGCCATGGATATAGAATGGTTGCTCAGTTGGCATTGCTGAGTGGATGGTTCTCGGTACGTGTACTTGACAGACATGTGGATTTAACATGATTCATGAATGACATCTTCTCTGACCTCCTAGACCTGTCTGTACTAGTATACCTAGATGACATCTTGATCTACTCTGACAATCTAGAGGAACATAGGAATCACATCAAAGAAGTCCTCCAATGCCTCCAAATGAATGACCTATATGCCCAAGCAGATAAATGATCCTTCCACACCAACACCGTGGAGTACCTTGGATACATTCTCTCCCCAAATGGCCTGACCATGGCTGATGACAAAGTCAAAGTCATTCAGGAATGGCCCAAACCCCAAAAAATTAAAGACATCCAGTCTTTCCTTGGCTTTGCAAACTTCTATTGACACTTCATTTTCAACTACTCTGACATCACAGTCCTGCTAACCCATCTCACACGAAAAGACACTCCGTGGAACTTTGGTGAGAATTGCAGAACATCCTTCGAGATGCTTAAAAAGGCATTCACCATGGTCCTGGTCCTCACACAATGGATCCCTGGATCACAACTCATTGTTGAGACTGATACCTCCAACTACGCACTTGCAGCAATCCTATCCACCATATCACCAACAGACAATGACATTCACCCAATCACCTTCTACTCTCAAACCTTTACCCCCCTGGAATTGAACTACAACATACACAACAAGGAACTACTGGCCATCTTCGAAGCATTCAAAACCTGAAGACACTACCTAGAAGGTTCAGCAGATCCAATTGACGTCATCACCAACCACAAGAATTTAGAATATTCTCTACGACCAAGCTACTTACCTGTCGGCAGGTCTGATGGTCCAAATACCTCTCCCAGTTCAACATGGTAATTTGCTTCTGACCGGGTCCCCTCAGCGCTAAACCTGATGCACTGACTAGACAATGTGACGTCTACCCTAAAGAGGGAGGAAGCGACTATGCCAAGATCAATCTGCACAACCTCTGACCAGTCTTTACAATGGAACAACTTGTCACTCCGAGCCACCTCCCTGTACTCTCCAGTCATGCAAGCTGCAATGATCATGGACGTAGAACAACTCTATAAAGACATCCAAGCCTCACTCTGAGAAGACCCCACAGCCTTGTCCCGAATGGACAACCCCACCGATCGATAGACTATCTCTGAGGACGGACTTCTTCTCCTCGATAAAAGAATCTACATCCCCAATCATGGAAACCTCCAACTCTGAGTCTTACAAGACAAACACGACCACCCAATCTCAGGACACTTCAGTCAGAATTGAACATTGGAACTCATAAGAAGAGACTATATCTGGCCCAAACTCCAAGATTCCATTAAGTCCTATGTTAAATCTTGTACAATGTGCCTGAGGTCCAAACCACAGAGACACTGCCCCTATGGACTACTCAAACAACTACCGATCCCCGAACACCCATGGAACTCCATCTCCATGGACTTCATAGAGAAGTTACCCAATTCGGATGGCTACGACACTATCCTCGTATTGTAGATTGCCTAAAAAAGCAGTCTCTCTTCATACCCACCATCAACACAATTACTGCCCCAACCCTCGCCAAACTCTTTGTTCTACATGTATTCTCAAAACATAGGGTATCATCACATGTCACCTTGGACTGAGGATCCAAGTTCGTCTCCTCATTCTTCCATTCCCTTGGCAAAGCCCTGGACATGAAGCTTCACTTCACCTCGGGATATCATCCTGAAGGGGACAGACAAACTGAACACATGAACCAAACTCTTGAACAATACCTCCAAGTGTATTGCAACTACCAGCAAGACAATTGGTCCAACCTACTACCCATTGTGGAATTCGTGTATAGCAACACCCCAAACACAACAACAGGAATCTCTCCCTTCTATGCAAATAAGGGTTATCATCTGAACATCACCTTTCACCCTGAACGTGACCTTGCCTCCTTTCAGGCACATGACTTTGTAGTCAACTTGGACAACCTGCATCAACAACTCCGAAAGACTATCTCCGAAGCTCAGGTCTAATATTCAACCTCTGCAGATTGTCACCAAGCGGTTCCTCTGGACTTCAAAGTTGGAGACAAAGTCTTTGTTAAGTCCGAGAATATCTAAACTATGAGACCTTCTAAAAAACTAGCAGAGAAGTTTCTAGGTCCCTTTGAAATTATCGCACAAGTGGGAACCGTCTCCTTCACCCTGTGACTTCCCAACAGCATGAGAGCCATCCACCCCATCTTCCATGTCTCTATTCTTGAACCGTCAACTCCAAACACCTTCTCTGAACACATACTCCCACCCCAACCCCCAGTTGTCATTGATGGAGAACCCGAATATGAGATCTCCACGATCCTTGACTCAAAGATTGATGGAAGGAGATGTAGGTGCCCCCTCCAGCACTTAGTCCAATGGTCTGTATACGAAGGCACCGAAGATGAAAAGTCCTGGCTATCAGCCAACAAACTTGGCCATGCCTCCAAAGTAGTCTCCAACTTCCACCGAGCTTACCCCAACAAACCAGGCCCCATGACGATGCCCTAGAACTCCTCACCTTGGTTTTGAATTAGGCATTTACTCAAAATTTGGGAGCAAAAAATAATAATTCATTCTATTTACTCTGGAGACCCTGGCATATCCTCTGGGTCTGACTCATCATCCCTCAGACTCCCCTCATCCTCCTTCCCCTTGTCATCCTTCTTCTCCTTGCCCTTCTTGGTCTCCTTGCTCTTCCCCTTCCAGGTCTCCCTCAGAACATTTCCCCACCGATCATCCATGTTCTGGGACCAGTTAAACCACCAAGCCTGCTCGATGATTTGGGGATCGTTCATATACACTAAGGCATTGGCAATCCTTTTGTTTTCATCACCAATGTCCCGAACATCCCACCTCAACCCCCACAGCTCCTCCACCACCTCCTTCAAGTTAACCCTGGATGTGTCTGAACCCTGAGATGATCCCTCGAGCACTACCTCCAACTTCCTCTTCTTCAGCTTCGGACCCACACCATCCTCCGATACACCCCTACCTCTCTTCCCCTTACCATCCATCCCCTCCTCCTCATCATCCTCCTCCCCGCACTTCACCCTCCGCTCTGTACAAACAAAACATGACGTCCCTTTCTCCAAAGTGGGCCATACGCAAGGGTCTCTCCGATGGGAGCAATGCTTGCATACCCGATCAGGCTCCAAAATCTAATCAGGCACATCTTTGGATGGCTGTCGATACAGGTCTGGACGTAAACTGATCAGCATCCTCTGACTCGATTCGAATGGTCCGAGACTCACCTTGGCACCGCCCACCCTTGCCTTCCTCAACTGAGAATTTTTGAAGGCCTTCTGAGCCTGAGCTATTCGGAGCACCTGTTGTTGCTCGAGCTTTCAGATGTGCTCCTTCTCCTGCTCTGTCATCCCCAAACCTCCTTCTCCTGAATCAGGGGTTGGCCTCTGAGTTCCAACCCCCAAAGAGCCCCCTTGCTAGGGCATGTCCTCCGCTATCGTCGATAGCTCTGAGACCATCTTAGAGCTTTTAACGGTCTTCTTCCAAGGTGCCTTCTTGGAGGCCTTCTTTGGGGCCCCTTGCTGAAGTCTCTCAATCTCCTTCTCCCTTCAGAGCCTTTCACCCTCCTCCTCCTTGGCCTTCTTTTCGGCCACCTCTTTGGCCAAACGGGCAGCCTCCTCAGGCTTTTTCTCAGCCTTTTCCTTGGCCTCTCTTTTGGCCTTTTCGACCTCCTCCTTTGCCTTGTACTCAGCCTCCCACTTGGCCTCCTCCTCAGCCTTCTGCTTGGCCTCCTCAGCCTTCCATTTCTCTTCAGCCTCCTCCTCAGCCTTCCGCTTCTTCTCGGCTCGGTGTTATGGCCCATGCTACCAATAAACCCACATTAATCCCCACAACCACCTGCACCATTTCTGGGACCTTTCCTACCATTAAAGCCTGGAATAATTGTTTTCCGCAAATCTGTTGTATCAAACTGAAGTTCCACAATCCCAAACCTCCACAATTCCAAGACCTAGGTTCCATTCTTTTGATAAACAATGTGCAGGATCATCGAGTACCTCACTCCCTTGTTCTTTGTTCCCTATTAGCCCCTTGTACTCTCTCCTCCCCTTGTCTTTACTCAGCAAAAAGTTAGTACAAGGATTAGTTACATGTATATAAGACACCAGTCGACTGGACTATTTGCCAGTACAAATATCGACTTAATTCTGCGTCGTAGTTTCTGATTCAGTTCCGGTAAACTTTCCGACTTTCCAAAATTAGGGACAGATGATCGAGGAGGGCACAACACATAAGTTGAAGCCAAGTCCCTGCGACCTCAAACAACTTGAACAACTAGTTGTATGACCTAATACCGTGAACAGTCCAAGCCCCCGGCGCTTCCCATCTTTCCACCTTTTCTGTTTCTATCCGTGAACCCGCGACCTCTAGTCCCTCTGCCTCCAGAGTACGAACCCCCTCTCGGAAACCACTCAGAACCTCTGGAAACCCTTCCAGAAGTATCTAGCTAAGCACCTGACACGCATATTTAACACTCAGACCTTCTCAAGCCTCTCTGAGAGGAGTCATGCTTGCTCTACAAGGGCAGCCTTGTCATCTATCATGGATGTGGGTGGTAAAGACATGGCTGGTCGCCATGGAGAGGGCTCCCTTCTTATACCTTTTTGCAACACCTAATCATGTAATCTTCTCATGGTAACTTCTGTCATTGTTAGGTTCCAGGACCTTGAGGCTTGGTCCTAACAGGGGGGCACTGTTATATCCAAGATATAACCCCGATATCCTGGACACCCAACATAGGGCACTATGAAGAAGCTCACCCCCAACCAAGTCCGAGTTCACCTCGTCACTTCCAAGTCCAACTAGCAATGATCACCTCAGACCTCGGACCTCTTTCCTTTCTTGTCGAACAATAGTCTTATTGTAACACCAGATGTAGATCCCTCTTGTAACCTGCTTTCGTTCGTCTTATTGTTCTCTTGACTATTCCTAATTAGTTACAATAAGGACTACTATGTATAAATACCTCCAGACTTCTGTACTATACCTCAGTTTGAATATCAACTTAGTATTCCCACTCACCTTCTGAACTCTGAACTTATATCTCCGAACCTCTGAAATAAGGGACTGAAGATCAAGGAGGGCACAACATACAAGTTGAAGCCAAGTCCCTAAGACTTCAAAAACATGACTTTGGACCGACTTACATCAGCTTGGACCTGATGCAACCTTGGACTTAACACAACTCCACACCCTAGCATTCTGACCAAGTATCAGTATAGATTCAGAAACCATCCACTTCAAGATATTTTCAGTTTCTCCTGCCAACCTTGTGGCAACACCCCATCCTTGGCAACCTACTCTGCATGCTTGATCAATCAGCATCTGCTCATAGTTTATTTGAAAATTTTCCTTTATTTCATTCCCTCTTAGAATCCTTCTGATCTAGTACTTCTAAACACATAGACAAATCCACTAGATTTTCTGTCAGGATAACTTCAGTCCACCCATCCACCTGTCACACCACTAGATCCATCGGTCAGCAATATTCGGTCACAACTTGCTCACCTGCAATAATCTGTTGATTAACAGGGTATTGGGCAGTATTATATTCTGTCAGGCTACTAATGTTTTTAGGTACATCCCAATGGCCTTGGTCTAGTTGGCACTTGCCACTGCTCTAACAGCCTCACCCAGGATCCTGTTCCGTTGCTGGAAGCTTTTCCAATAGCCCTAGTCAATGCAACTGCCTTTGTGCATGCTTGTATACCCGAAAGGCTGGCAAGTTTTTAGCTGGGATCTCTCGGTCAACAGTACCATTTGGCACATTTGGCCAAGGTGTCAAACTTCGGTAATGCCGAAGATACGGGCGGGTAATGGCCAAGTCCTGCAGGCCGGAAGTAGTGGCTTTGGCTTCAACATACTCATGCGTTGCACCCTACTTGCCATGTGTGCCACCAATTTGGGACAGAGGAAGTACTCGGGGGGTGCCAAAAGTGCTGGCCCGAGTAGAGGACTTTACAGAGGAGGGAGGTGACAAGGGGCCTAAGCCTAGTCAATACCCAGAATGAGGAAGTACGTACATGCATGTCCTACTTATATAGGTTAAGAAGTGACATATGGAATAAGGAATATGGAACAATAAGGTGGTATGCAGAGCATGTGGGAATAGAGTAAAATTAGAATGAAGGAATGTAAATGGGGATGGGACAATGGAAATAGAATAATAGGAATGTGGCCAAGAATAGGACAATAGGGAGTACCCGACTATAAAACAATGGTTGTGGCCAAGGATAAAACAAGGACAGGATGTCCCAAGGTGAGATGGGTTGAGGAATAAGGAGTAGGTGTGGTAGGATTAATGGATAATGAATGGTGTAGAGTAGATGAGGGATGGGGGCAAGGAATGTGGATGGTGGATGTGCCAAGCTGAGACCAGCATACCAAGTGACTTGCATGTGGCATGGGCACTTGTATGTGGATGCAGTCTGACTGCTTGGCTGGCACTGCTGAATTACCGGAATCTCTGTATGTGTACTTGACACAAGGTCTTTTCCATCTGTCCTCATCTGTTTTTACTTCATCTGTTCCATGTATTTGCATTATATGCTTTTACCACTCTTTTCCATTCCCTCAGCTTGAAGCCAACACTTTTTGTTAAAAACTAGACAAGGAATAATTCAGTCTTTGGCGTGAAAGACTCATTTTATAGTCAAGATTATCTACCTAGACAAGGAATAACTATGTAAAGAGCAATGTGTCAACAAAATGAAGGGTAGGGTGCAGATAGAGAATACTCACTTCAGTCTTTGGTGTGAAAGACTGAAGCGAGATAGAACAAAGGCATTGTACTTATATATCCCTGAGTCAAAATTAGAATAAAACTCCAAGTCTCCAAGTGAATCCATTCCCACACCATGAACAACATTGCTCCACAACAACCCACAGATGTTTGGTCTGCAAGATAAGAAAATAAAACATACTAATCTTAACACTTTTAGTAGACGGTGAGATGTCTACCTAAAGGGGGGGGAAGGGTGGCGACTAGCTAGAAACCCTTCAAACTATACAATCTACCCCCCCAAAGACATCCCTCTCCCAAAACTTCCCTCCATTTGCCCCCTCTCCACTTTCTGTCCCGACCTTGATTCTCTCTATTCTCTCCATCCCGACCATAATTCCCATCCATCTGACCCGACATCACCCCAACCTTACTTCTATCCTGAATTCCCCTCTTCTTCAACCTTCCAACACTCTATTCCCCACATCACAATCATACCCATTCCCAACATCTTTCTGTCCACCATCACCCTCTCTTTCCTTCCATTTACCACAACTGAGACAGCTGAACATCTCGGCCTATCTCATTTGTTTCTTTCTCCTCTTATGCCCTTTATCTTTTGTTTCCTTACTTTTTTTCTCATTTAAAGAAAATATAAAACAAGATATATTTTGAGACTATTTCATAGTCTCACTCTCCTGGTTTCCCCTCATATTATCATCCTCATTCCCCCTCTGTTTCTCCTTCCCTTTTCCTCCTCCCTCATTTCCATCATCCTTGAGCTCATCCTCCTCTGAACTATCTGCTCTATCTGCTCCTCCCAACTTTCCCACTCCTGTCAGCTCTCCCACTCCTCCTGATCCACCCACATCTCCCAAACCCTCACCTGCCAGGAGGAACAAGGTCCTTTGCATCCGGTCCTCACCTTGAAGGAGCACCTCCAGCAGCTCCACAATCCTCCTACCCACTGATGGCTTGGCCCATGGTACTTCCACCACTGGTGTCCTCTTGCTTGGCTGCATGGTACAAGCCCACCTCGGCCTCTTCCTTGGTGGCTCTTTCTCCTCCTTCTCCTCCTCCTCATCATCCTCTGTGTCCTCTTCACTCTCTGCTCCCATCTTGTCATCCTCCTCTTGAAGGACAGGGCGACTTTTGGTCCTGGATACCCATGGTGCAGCCAGGCTATACCTGACCTTGTGGAAGTGGCATGTCTTACACATGGCCCTTATGGACTGTACCTTACATTCATCCTCCTGCTCCTCACACCTTTTGCAAGGTGGATGGAGGGAAGGTGACCATCTGTGGGTCACCTTTTCTTTACACTAAATAAGAAATTAAAAAATCAATAAAAAGAAAAATACAAAAAAATACCACTACCACTCACCTGGGCCCCCCTCAGCCACTCACTCCTGCCCCTCCCTCGTATCCCTGGCCCCTTACTAGACCCCACTTCCATGCTCCTACCCCTTTTATATGCAGGAGCCTTTGGGACTCCCAACAGCTCAGGAGCCCCCGTACCTTCAATGCCCTTGTTTTCGAGCATTCTGTCCTGCACCCCCATATCTTTGAGGGCTGTCTCTCCCGTTTCCTTGGGAGACTGTGTCCCTGTCATCCCGGCCATTTTGGCCCATTGTTTTTTGGCCTCTTGGGGCCTCTCTACCCACTGTGATTTGGCCACCTTCTTTGCGGCCTCTTGTTCATCTGCTCCTTGCCTAGCAGCTGCCTGAGCTGCTTCCTTTTTAGCTTGTTTTTTCACCTCAGCCATCTTATCTGCAGCTGCCTGGTCTTCTGCTGCCTGTTTTGCAGCAGCAGCCTTCTTGGCTGCTTCCTGGGCTGCTGCTTCTGCCACAGCATCTTGCTCTTTCTTCTTTGCCTTGGCCACCTCCTCAGCAACTCGGGCAGCCTCTGCCTCCCATTTCTGCTGCCTCTCCAGTCTTCTGACCTTTATCTCAGCCTTCTGTGCATCTTCTTCATCGGTTTCATATCTCATTTTGATGGGTTGATGTGTTGTGGGATCACACATTTTGTAGTGATGAGAGATGCATCTGGGCACTAGATGCCAACCCTTCTCATGACATCACAAATAGGTGTCCCAAACCTTATTTTCAATCTCCACCTACCAGCTTCATGGGTTCAGCCGCTAAGGGGGAAATACTGTCAAGTACACGTACCGAGTATCCAGTAACTTGGCACTGCCGACTGTAATGCATCCAGGACCATGCACAAGTGACCAAGCTGCAAGCAAGTCACTTGATATCTCAGTCTTGGCTCAGCACATCCACCATCCACATTTCTCATTCCCATCCCTCATCCACTCCTTCTTCATTCATTATCCATTAATCCCACCCCATCTACTCCTAGTCCTCAACCCGTTCAACCTCAGGACATCTTGTCCTTGTTTTATCTTTGGCCACAACACTATTGTTTTATATTTGGTCACTTCCTATTATCCTATCCTTGACCACATTTCTATTATCCTATCTTCATTGTTCTATTCTTGCGGTCAAGTATGCGTACTGAGACCCATCCACTCGGCAATGCCAACTGAGCAACCATCCTACACCCACAACCAAGTGTCCACGCCGCATGCATAACACTTGGTACACTGGTCTCAGCTCGGTACATCCACCATCCACACTCCTTGTCCTCACCCTTCAGTCCATCTCACCTCGGGACTTCCTGTCCTTGTATTATCCTCGGCCACAACTCCATTGTTTTATAGTCGACCACTCTCTATTGTCCTATCCTTGATTACGCCTCTATTATTTTATCCTTTATTGTTCTATGCCCGTTTGCATTACTTCATTCTAATTTTACTCATTGTGGACAATAACCACATGCTCTGTATACCTTGTTGTCTCACATTCCTTATTCCACATGTCGCTTCTTAACCTATATAAGTAGGACATGCATGTATATATTTCCTCATTCTGGGTATCAACTAGGCTTAGGCCCTTCTACCTTCTTCCCCTCTGTTAAAGTCCTCGACTCGGGCCGGCATCACCAGCATCCTCCTGAGTACCTGTCTGTTGCGAATCGGTGGCATGCATGGCAAGTAGGGTGCAATGCACGAGTACGTTGAAGCCAACGCCACTACTCTTGGCCTGCAGGACTTGGCCATTGTCTGCCCGACACCCTTCAGCAGTACCAAAGTCCATCAGCACCCGAAGCTTGACACTTGCTTACATTCCTTCATTCTATTCTTGATCATTGTGGACAATACCTCCACATGCTCTGCATACCTTATTATTCTACATTCCTTATTCCACCTCTCACTTCTTAACCTATATAAGTAGTGCATGCATGTACATACTTCCTCATTCTGGGTATTGACTAGGCTTAGGCCCCTTGACCCTCCCTTCCCTGTTAAAGTCTCCTACTCAGGCTGACATCCTCAGCACTCTCCTGAGTTCCTCTTCTGTCCCAAATTGGTGGCATGCATGGAGGGTAGGGCACAATGCATGAGCACATTGAAGCCAAAGCCACTACTACTGGCCTGCAGGACTTGGCCGATTCCCACCTGCTGTCAAGCTTTGGGTACTGACGGACTTTGGTACTGCCGAGGGGTGTCGTTGAAAGGTTGGGCGGACTATGGCCAAGTCCTACAGGCCAAGAGTAGTGGCATTGGCTTCAACATACTCATGCGTTGTGCCCTACTTGCCGTGCGTGCCACTGGTTTTGCAACAGACAGATACTCGGGGGGATGCTGATGATGCCAGCCCAAGTCGAGGACTTTACAGAGGAGAAGAAGGTAGAAGGGCCTAAGCCTAGTCAATACCCAGAATGAGGAAATATGTACATGCATGTCCTACTTATATAGGTTAAGAAGCGACATGTGGAATAAGGAATGTGAGACAACAAGGTATGCAGAGCATGTGGTTATTGTCCACAACGGATAAAATTAGAATGAAGGGATGCAAACAGGGATAAAACAATAAGGGATAAGATAATAGAGACGTGGCAAAGGATAAGACAATAGGGAGTGGCCAAGTATAAAACAATGGAGTCGTAACCGAGGATAATACAAGGACAGGAGGTCCCGAGGGGAGATGGACCGAAGGGTGAAGGCAAGGAGTGTGGATGGTGGACGAGCCGAGCCGAGACCGGCGTATCAAGTGTTATGCATGCGGCGTGGACACTTGGTCGTGGATATAGGATGGTTGCTCGGTCGGCAATGCCAAATAGACAGGTCTTGGTACGTGTACTTGACACCTGCACCTTTGGCATTACCAATACCTGACAGCATCAGTTAAATACAAAATTAAGTGCCCATAGACAAGGCATATCAATCCATTCATTTATTCACCCACAATACACCAACCTCACCAAAAAAACCATATCTACATCCACCTCCGATGACAATACCACCTCTCCAAAACTTCCCATGCTGCCAGACACAAATTATCATGACTAGGCCTTCAATATGACTGCCATGTTATTCTCTAAGGGTTTGTAGATGCTTGTTAATAACAAGAAGAAGCACCCTACAGTGTCTGCAGCTCAGGAAAAGTGGGATTTGGATCAGGAGATTGCAGGAGGTCCAATTGCTTCAACTTTAGAGGCAGGACAGTGTGTGCATGAGGATGATCTGGTGAAAATGTGGAATTCCCTTCATAATGTTCATGTACACAAACAAGCAGGCACTTATTTCAATGCTTATGATGCTTTATTTAATATCAGAAAAGAGCCAGAGGAGACAATCCATTCACTCATTGATGCCTTTGTCACCGAAGAAAGCAGTCATCTCCATCACTTCACCCAGTCTTCTATGCTTGCAAACAAGCAGACTCCCTCTCTTCTCTCTGCCAACCTTGTCTCTAATGCCAGCTACCTTTGGTGCACTGATTCAGAAGTTTCTGCATATGTGACTCCACATTGGCACTGGTTCAAGGAACTCAAACCTCACAAAGTGGCTATAGAATTGGCAGACAATAGTATGGTGTATTCTGAAGGGATTGGCACAGTGGTTTTCTGCCCAAAGGACAAGAAATTGACTCCCATACTTCTTTCTGATGTATTATATGTTCCCTAACTTCAAAACAACCTCCTCTCAGTCCTCTTCTTGACTTGTCCATTGTAGGATTAAGGTTGAGATTGTAGGAACCATCTTGAAGTTCTATAAAGTGGGAAAACTGATCCTGACTGCCACTGTCAAAGGGAGATTTACATACCTGGATGGGGATACACTCACTCAGGATGAGATGAACACAGCATACATTGCTGCATCAAAAACTTTAGACTTGGAGCTTTGGTACAATCATTTTGGCCACCTTAGCATTGATGCTATCAAGCAATTCATTACTGAGGACATGGTGGAAGGGATGGACATCACTTCAGACTGTTAAGGATTTGATATTCAGCCCAAATATCTCTTCTCCTTATCCCTGGCAACCAGGACCTGATGGTATTGGAGAGAGGGTATGGGTATTCATTATCATCTCTGATATCTGCCTTTGATAGGAGTTTGAATTTGCCACTGTATTTTGCAGTTGTGTGACTCTGTGACCTCAGCTCTTTTCCAAGAGACTGAGGTATGAGTTCAGGTTTATTCTCATATTTCATACAATTGTTAACTATTCTTTTAGATATTATTTCAGGTAGCTAACTACTTCTAATATGAGCTCTTTTCCAAGAGACTGAGATATTATTTCAGTCCTTATATCTTAACACAGACACTCCATTCCCTGCAATCTGTGAAGCATTCATTCATGGGAAACAACACAGAGAACCATTCCCAAAGAAAGCCTCTTCCAGAGCCACCCAAATCCTCTAACTTGTCTACTCTGATGTCCATGGTCTATTAAAAGTACCCACTCCTTGGGGATTCAAATATTGGATCACCTTCATTGATGACATGTCTCACCTTATGTACATCTACCTGATGAAAACTAAAGACCAGGCACTGGATACATTCAAACAGTACAAGGCATTGGTGAAGAACCAGACTGGAAAGACCATCAAGACCCTGAGAGATGACAAAGGGGGGAATACTCTTCAAAGGAGTTTGGATCATTAACTGCCTCTTCTAGGATATTTAGACAGAAGACTGCACCAGCCACACCTCAGCAGAATGGAGTTGCAGAGTGTTTTAACTGGACATTGGAGGAAGGGATAATTTCCATGCTCCATGATGTAAACCTCCCTCTTCCATTCTGGGGTAAAGCTGCTATGGCATTTGTAGAAGTCTACAATTCCTCACCCACTTCAGCACTGCTCCATCACACTCCTTTTGAAACCTGGCATGGTCGTAAACCCTCTGTCACCTACTTCAGGGCCTTTGGCTCTACAGCATATGTGCATGTGCCCAAAGCCAAGCAATGGCACCTTAAGTCACACACAACCAAATGTGTCATGATTGGCTATATAGCTGGTACCAAGGCATGGAGAATATGGTATCCAGCAGCAAGACAAGTGATTATTAACAAAGATGTCATATTTGATGAATCTCCTCATTCTTCATTCAATTCTGGCACTGTTGCAAAGCAGAAATCACCACAGAGGTTGATTGACATCTCTGATGACCCTCCTGCCCACCACCAAGTCCTTGTGCCTCCCTATATTCCTGAAATTTCACATGATGATGATGTTCCTCTACCTGATCCACCACCAAGTCTGTGTCCCCAAAACTCTCCTGCCCCTCCACCATCCCCTCCACCACCTGCTCCAAGATGGTCAGAACATATTTGTATCCCACCTCAACCTTGGTGGCTAGTCCCAAATTCTGCCAAGTATCAGGGGGTGGTTGCTGAGAATCAGGGGATGGAACAGGCTGACTCTGCCATGACATTTCCTCAGCACCCACTTTATGAACTTGTCTGCCTCAGTGATGCTCCAGATCTTCCAGAACTACTCACCTATAAAGAAGCCATGTCTGGAAATGATGCACCATAGTGGAAGGAAGCTTGTGGAGATGAATATCAGTCACTTATTTGTTGGGTCATGATTTTATTCCCCTGCATTTGTGTTTTGCACTTGCATCTTTGTTTCTCTTTTGCACTTTTCTCTTTTGCATTTGCGTTCTCTGGCGCTTAAAATAAGCGCCCATAATGACGCACCATTGCACACCTTTGGGTCTTGTCTTTAGCATCCATATTGACAAGCCCCAAAGGTTAGTAGTTACTCTGTTATATACTTGTCTTTAGCATCCATATTGACAAGCCCCAAAGGCCATTGTTACTCTCTGTGTGTGACAGTTAAGGGTCTCTAGACCTTCCCTGTCAACATTATTGCCAACAATGTTTGGACCATGATGGATCTCCCTCCTGGCAAGAAGGCCATTGGCTCCAAGTGGGTTTTCAAGCTGAAAAAGCTTCCTGATGGTGCCATTGACCACTTTAAGTCCAGAGTGGTGGCCAAGGGTTATTCTCAAAAGGCATGCATTGACTTCACAGAAACATTTGTCCCTGGTATGAGATTTAACCTCAGAGTGCTCCTGGCTATCACTGCATTAGAAGATCTGGAATTAGACCAAGTTGACTTCAAATCTGCCTACCTTAATGGTGAGATTGAAGAAGAGGTCTACATGGAACTTCCAGATAGATACAGGCAGGCAGACAAGGTTGGGAAAATACACAAAGCCATCTATGGGACCAGGCAAGGAGGAAACAGATGGCATGCCAAGTTGGACCAGGCATTTCACCAGATCGAATTTAGCAGATCCAAGGTTGATTCCTGTCTCTACATGTATGTACCATCAAGGCACTATCAAAGTCTATACCCCAGTATACATTGATGACCAGCTCATGGCCTGTAAAAGTTGAACACATCTTGTGTTATGGCCCATGCCCCCAATAAACCCATTTTAGTCCCCACAACCACCCACACTCTGGGACATTTCTGACCATAAACTCTGGAATAACTGCCTTCTGCAATTCCATAATCCTGACCCCCTGTGATTCCATGACCAAGGTTCCGCTCCTTCTATAAGCAACACACAGGATCACCACATACCTCACTCTCTTGTTCTCACTTTTCTATTGACCCCTTATATTCCTTTCTCTCCCTTGTCTTTTATTCGGCAAGTAGATAATACAAGGAGTAGCTACATGTATATAATCCCCAGTTGACTAGACTATTCACCAGTACAAATATCAACTTAATCTGCATCCTAAGTTCCAATTCAGTTTTGGTAGCTTTCCAACTTTCTGAAATTAGAGACAGACAATCAAGGAGGGTGCAACACATAAGTTGAAGCCAAGTCCCTCTGACTTTGTACACTTGAACAACTAGTTGTACCAACCTAATACCTCGACCAACCCTAAGTCTCCAGTTGTCAGGCTTCGGGTACTGACGGACTTCGGTACTGCTGAGGGTTGTCGGGCGGACAATGGCCAAGTCCTGCAGGCCAAGAGGAGTGGCATTGGCTTCAACATACTCGTGCGTTGCACCCTACTTGCCATGTGTGCCACCGATTTGCAACAGACAGGTACTCGGGAGGATGCTGGTGATGCCAGCCCGAGTCGAGGACTTTACAGAGGGGAAGAAGGTAGAAGGGCCTAAGCCTAGTCGATACCCAGAATGAGGAAATATGTACATGCATGTCCTACTTATATAGGTTAAGAAGCGACATGTGGAATAAGGAATGTGGAACAACAAGGTATGCAGAGCATGCGGTTATTGTCCACAACAAGTAAAATTAGAATGAAGGAATGTAAATGGGCATAGAACAATAAACGATAGGATAATAGGGAATGGGTCAAGGACAGGATAATAGAGAGTGCATGACTATAAAACAAGGGCTGCGCATGAAGATAGAACAAGGACAGGAAGTCCCGAGGTGAAGCGGATCGAGGAATGGGCAAATGGTGTGGTGGACGTGCCAAGCCTAGAATGGCGTACCAAGTGACATGCATGCGGCGTGGACACTTGTACGTGGACGTAGAATGGCTGCTCGGTTGGCACTGCCGAATAACCGGAACCTCAGTATATGTACTTGACACCAGTGCTTCCCATCTGCTTCTGTCCTTCCACCCCATCCATGAATCCATAACCCTGATCCCCCTATGTCCTTGGAAACTTGACCCCCTTCATGGACCCCTTTGGAAACCTCCAGAAATCCCCCCAGAAGTATTTGTTAAGCACCTGACATGTGGATTTAACATCTTGACAAAATCAAGGCTGAACTTGCAAAACACTGTAAGATAAAAGATATAGGACCTGCATGGTACATTGTTGGACTTGAAATCCACAGAGACAGAGCCAAACGGACACTTCACATCAACCAGCACAAGTATATCTTGGATGTTCTCAAGCGATTCAATATGGAGAATTGCAAACCAGTTGCAACACCTCTTGATCCAGGCTGTCATCTCTCCAAAGACCTCTGTCTACAGTCTGAAGATAAGAGAGTGGCACTGAAAAATATCCTATATCTTGCTGCAGTTGGAAGCCTAAATTACCTTGCTGTTAGGACCAGACCAGATCTTGCATATGCTGTGGGTAAACTTGGCCAGTTTAACTCAAATCCTGGTCTAGGCCATTGGAAGGCTGTCCAACATATGCTCAAATACCTCAAGGGCACTGCTGATCTTGGATTGACCTATGGTCTGTTGGGTGCAAACTAGCATCTCACCCCTGAGAGACCAACCTCAATATACTGTAATATTAT